>JBBPPQ010000369.1:0-16497 GCA_038092035.1 Leccinum disarticulatum
ACTTGGAAAGTATCTCCAATCAGAGGTCGCAAGGAAAAAAAAATAGACGAGGCGATGCTCACAGCTCAACATTATGCCGAAATTGCTTGAAACTTGGATGAAACCAGTACATCGACCACGGATCGCTTTCGGTGTACACTCTGACACATACGAAGGAATAATGGCGGTAATCATTCCCAGACCAAAGCCACCCAAGAATCGGCTAAAGTAGAGCACCTGCAATGCCACTTTTTGGCTACTTCCGATCCCTGAGACGGTTTGAATGATACTTCCGATGAGGTATATCAAACCAGCGATGATAAGGGGTTTCTTGCGACCAAAGACACTGGAAATATACATTGTAGACAACGCCCCAAAGCTGACAGCAGGGTGAGGGACTCCTCACAGCAAGGGGGTGGAAGATGTGTCACTCACAAGCATCCCGCTTGAAGGATTGAAACGATATTGCCATTCAGATTGGCCTGTGCAGTGGCGGACATGTGATCAATTCCAAAGTATTGTTGAAAGGAGGGCAGGGACAGTATGCCTCCAATCAACCCAATATCCCAGCCAAAGAACATGGTGCCCGTACATGCAGACAACGCAAGGGCGTAGGCATTGCGGTTGCGAGACAGATCGTCTAGCACAGTCAAGCCTATCACAATGAAGGATGGAGGTGAAGGATGGAGGTGAACACAGTGCAGGGGAGGGGAGGTATGCGCTGGTAATCCTATACGAACACAGGGTAAATGTCTTATAGCGCCTTGGAAAGAGACTCCGATTCTCGTGAAGTGGCCACGTCGCTTGCACAACTTTGATACTTTAGGCCCGTTCACTTGTGAGACCACTATAGTTAGGATGAACTTTCGTTCGCGCTTAGCTTTCAGAGAAAAAACGGGTAAGGTGAGAGTATCCGATATCTCCGTTTATCAGAAATTGCGCTCCCATGGTGAAACGCACGAAGAAGTCAGCGTCTGTTTGTTTTTGGCGGTTCCGACACTGGTATGTAGTAACTAATTATCCAGAGGCGTTGCAATGAGCCCTTCATTGGATCAATTTGGAACAACTTCAAGATGAACACATGTTGCTGCAGAGCCTGAGGTGACGGGGCTATAAAGTCAGAATTAGTTGGAAACGCGTCACGGTCGTGTTTTATCGGGGACTTGCCATTGCAGACTAGTAAGCTCGCCACTGGCAGTTTGAACTTTGGATATTAATTGTGAACCCCGACCAAAGTGTGACGTAAATCGTGATTACATCATCATGCCGTTCCGTCTTTGAAACCCTCCGAGTCGGTCACTAGTACTGACTTTTCCTCCACGGACTGCTCTACCGTCGTGCCCTCGATAAGAGCTTTCTTGATATCTGCTACAGGCGTCGATTTTCTCCCGCCCAAAAAAATGCGCCCGCCAGGCGCATCTTCCAACGCCCTCACCACCATGTCCTTCTCAAATAAGAACCCTATGTCCTCCAAAGCGTACCCTTTCGTCTCCGGCAAACAAAAGTATACCCACACGGACATCAGCACGCAACACACGCCGTACAACAAAAACGTCCCGTACTTGATCTCCTCGAGCATGTTAGGCGTCACGCGTGAGATCGTGAATGAGAAGAGCCAATTCGTCCCGACGGCAAGCGACAAGGCGGCTGTCCGCACGTGGTTCGGCGCAACTTCTCCGACGATGACCCACGGGTTAGGCCCCCACCCGATGTTCAAGAAGGCCCCGTAAAGATAAACGGCAACGATCGAGACGTAGCTTGCAGGAACGATAGAATTCTGAGGGTGAATAGCGCTGTATCCCCCAATCCAAAACATCATCAATCCTTGGCCCAACCCACCAATCAAAAGACACTTCTTCCGTCCCAGTTTCTCTACCCCATAGACCAATGTGATCGTGACAACAGTCACTTTGACCGCGCCGTAGACACCAGTAGCGAACAGTCCGGAGTTGGTACCAGTGATGCCCAGTCCCGCGAATATTTCCGGGCTGAAGTAGTTGATGGAGTTCGTCCCGGTCCATTGTTGGCCCAACATGACGAACGAAGGAGTGAGAAACCGCAGAGTGGTTGCTTTGGACTCGCCCATCATGCGGAACTGCTGCCAGATTGTCATCTTCTGCTTTCCAGAAAGATCTGCTTTAATCTCTTCGAGAATTCCAATGACTTCATCGTCATCGACGGAGTTTCGTGTCAAGTACGCCAGACTCTTTTCTGCTTCATCGTACCGTTGCTGTTCAACTAACCATCGCGGTGATTCCGGCTGGGGAAGCATGAGGAGGATGAACAAGATTCCAGGAACCACCTGGACTGCGAACGGCATCCGCCATTGCATTTGTCCATGTGGCACGTTGAGGGCCGAGCCGTAGTTTACCCAGACTTCTCAAATACTCGGTCAGTACCACGGCGAGGGGGAAAACGACGAGGCGATGCTCACAGCTCAACATTAGGCCAATATTGTTTGACAATTGGATGAGGCCGGTACAACGACCACGGATTGATTTTGGTGTAGACTCAGCCACATATGAAGGGATGATGGCGGTGGACATTCCTAGACCGAAACCACCCATGAATCGGCTAAAGTAGAGCACCTGCAATGCGACTTTTTGGCTACTTCCGATCCCTGAGACAGTCTGAATGATGCTCCCGATGAGGTATATCAAACCAGCGATGATAAGGGGTTTCTTGCGACCAAACTGGAAATATACATTGTAGACAACGCCCCAAAGCTGACAGTAAGGTGAGGGACTCCTCACAGCAAGGGGGTAGAGGATGTGTCACTCACAAGCATCCCGCTTGAAGGATCGAAACAATATTGCCATTCAGATTGGCCTGGGCAGTGGCGGACATGTGGTTAATTCCAAAGTATTGTTGAAAGGAAGGGAGGGATAGTATGCCCCCGATCAACCCGATATCCCAGCCGAAGAACATGGAGCCCATGCATGCAGACAGAGCAAGGGCGTAGGCATTGCGGTTGCGAGACAGATTGTCTAGCCCAGCCAAGCCCATCATAATGAAGGATCGAGGTGAACACACTGCAAGAGAAGGGCAGTATGTGCTGGAAACCTATTTATTTGATGGTAAATGGCAAGGCACGAGGTCAAGAGATACCATCGTATCCGATTCTCGTGAAGCGGCCGCGTCGTTTGTGGCAAGCGTTTCATGATATGATTTGGGCACGTTCGCCTGTGGCACATGTGGGACCACTGAACTAACTAGATGTTATTGCCAGGATGAATCGTTCACATCTAGTTTCTAGACAGAAAACGGGTAAGGTTCAGTATCGGCTCCGTTTATCAGCAATCTTTTGGTGAAACGTACAAAAAAGTCAATGTCTGTTTGTTTTTGGCGGTCCCCTGCTGACAGTAGTAATTGTCTAGTGGCGTTGAGCTTACTCACGTAGTCCGGTCTAGTTGGAACGCTTGAACCGCGTTGGGTTTTATCGGGGACTTATTGCGGACTACTTCAAGTTCGCCGAGTCCGGCGGGCGATGTTACTATGTGACCAGGCCGGGTGCGGGCAGCTTCTTGGACCGCTCCGTATGTTGTCAGCATCTGCGCAAGCAATGGCGCACGGAGCGCGCACTGCAGGCTCCTGTGTAGCAGATGCACGTTCCCCACAATGGCAGTTCCTGTTAGATACGAGCGGCGAGGCATGATTCGGATTGATAAGTCGGATTAGTGACGCATATACATGATGCGTTACAGCGGATCCATAACATGACTTGGACATGGACATTTGACGTAAATCGTGATTAGATCTCCGCGTAGGTGGTCATTGCAAACTCCCGGTCAACTTTTCCTCCACAGACTCCTGCTCTACCGTGCCGATAAGAGCGTTCTTCATATCTGCCACAGGTGTTGACCTCCGTCCACCCAAGAAGATGCGCCCGCCAGGTGCGTCTTCCAGCGCCCTCACCACCATGTCCTTCTCGAACAAGAACCGAATATCCTCCAATGCATACCCCTTCGTCTCCGGCAAACCAAAGTACACCCACACAGACATGAGTATGCAGCACACGCCAAATAGCACAAACGTGCCGTACTTGATCTCCTCGAGCATGTTAGGCGTCACGCGTGAGATCGTAAACGAAAATAACCAGTTCACCCCGATGGCCAGCGACATGGCGGCCGTCCGTACGTGGTTGGGCGCAACTTCTCCCGCGATGATCCACGCGTTGGGTCCCCAGCCGATGCAATAGAAGACGGCATAAAGGTAGACAGCGACGATCGAGACGTAACTTGCAGGGATGATGGTTTCCTGAGGGTGAATGGCACTATATCCTCCAATCCAAAACATCATCAGTCCTTGGCCCAACCCGCCGACCAGAAGGCAGATCTTCCGTCCCAGTCTTTCTACCCCAAAGACCACTGTAATCGTGACAGCGACCACTTTGACTGCACCGTAGACACCAGTAGCGAACAGTCCGGAGTTGGTACCGGTGATGCCCAGTCCCGCGAATATTTCCGGGCTGAAGTAATTTATGGAGTTCGTCCCAGTCCACTGTTGGCACAACATGACAAGTGATGGAATGAAAGATCGAAGAGCCGTAACCCTGGACTCGCCCATCATGCGGAACTGCTGCCAGATCGACATCTTCTGCTTTCCAGTAAGATCGACTTTAATCTCTTCGAGAATCGCAATGACCTCGTCATCATCGACAGAGCTTCGTGTCGTGTACGCCAGGCTCCTTGCTGCTTCATCGTACCGTTGCTGTTCAACTAACCATCGCGGTGATTCCGGCTGGAAAAGCATGAGGAGGATGAATAAGACTCCAGGAACCACCTGGACCGCGAACGGCATCCGCCATTGCATTTGTCCGGGTGACACGTTGAGGGACGAGCTGTAGTTTACCCAGACTTGTCAAATGCTCAGTCAGGATCACGGCGAGGAGAAAAATGGCGATGCTCACAGCTCAGCATTATGCCAATATTATTTGTTACTTGGATGAGACCAGTACATCGACCACGGATCGCTTTCGGCGTGCACTCTGACACATACGAAGGGATCATGGCCGTGGACATTCCTAGACCAAACCCGCCCAAGAACCGGCTGAAGTACAGCACCCGCAAAGCGACTTTTTGACTGCTCCCGATCCCTGAAACGGTCTGAATGATGCTTCCGATGAGGTATATCAGCCCTGCGACCATAAGCGGTCTCTTGCGGCCAAATACGGCGGCAATGTAAATTGTAGACAACGCCCCAAAGCTGACAGGACCATGAGAGACTCCTCATAGCATGGGGAAGGGTCGTCACTCACAAGCATCCTGCTTGAAGGATCGAAACGATATTGCCATTCAAATTGGCCTGGGCAGTGGCGGACATGTGGTCAATTCCAAAGTATTGCTGAAAGGAGGGGAGGGACAGTATGCCTCCAATCAACCCGGTATCCCAGCCGTAGAATATGGAGCCCATCGACGCAGACAACGCAAGGGCGTAGGCATTGCGGTTGCGAGACAAATCGTCGAGTCCAGTCGAGCCCACCGCCATGAAGAATCGATTTCAACACACGGTCAAGAGAGGATGCGCTGCCAGCAATTTAATTGGTACGACATGTCGAAAATGGATCACTGCCACGGCACTGGCGGGAACAAACTGCAAATAACTTCGACCTTTTCGAGGAGGTAGTCACATGTTTCACACTCTGTCCGACGGCTTGCTAGGCTCTGCTCCATCCTTGCAACTGTTCTTCAATAGTGTGGCAAATGTGTTGCTGAACTTCTGTTCTCCAAGACCATTGGGAAAAGGTGGACCAGGCTGGGAGGAGACTGCCCTGTGTAGCAAACCGGGATGGTTGTGGTGAGTGAGCGCTTGAGCTCAAGCCACTTGAACATGTGACTAGCTACTTACGTGCGCCTGGGCTTCTGTGATCCTTGCCACCGCCCAGAGCCGGCCCGTCAGAGAACACCTGACCCCGTTGAACGGCACAAGGGACACACAGGAGATAGGGCGGAGTCTCCGTTGGCACAAGGTAAAGAGATACCGTCGCATAGTGTCTACGACGTTTCAAGACGATTTGGGCACGTTTACCTGTGGCACTTGCTATGACTCGGAAAACTGAGCCTACTGTCACACCACAGCCCTCTGGGCACCCCTGGACCTACACGCCGTACCGTCTGGACTTCAATACATGGGTGCGGTCACTCGACGATCTCAATTTCGTCAATGTTATGATAAGCAGGAAGCTGATGTCGACTCCTGGCGTTAAGTAATGAATATGACCCCCCAAAACCTGTCCTCTACTAGTACTAAAGGGTCCAGGAATTGCAGAAATCGCACGTGGTTGGGCGCAACTTCTCCTGCGATGACCCACGGGGTAGGTCCCCACTCGATATTGAAGAAGGCACCGTAAAGATAAACGGCAACGATCGAGACGTATCTTGCAGGAACGATAGATTTCTGAGGGTGAATAGCGCTGTATCCCCCAATCCAAAACATCATCAGTCCTTGGCCCAACCTGCCGATCAGAAGGCACTTCTTCCGTCCCAGTCTTTCTACCCCAAAGACCATCGTGACCGTGACAACAGCCACTTTGACCCTGTTCGCTACCGGTGCCTACGGCGCGTCCGGAGTTGGTGCCGGTGATGCCCAGTCCCGCGAATATTTCCGGGCTGAAGTAGTTGATGGAGTTCGTCCCAGTCCATTGTTGGCCCAACATGACGAACGAAGGGGTGAGAAACCGCAGAGCGGTTGCCTTGGACTCGCCCATCATGTGGAAATGCTGCCAGATTATCATCTTCTGCTTTCCAGAAAGATCTGCTTTGATCTCTTCGAGAATCCCAATGACCTCATCGTTATCGACGGGGTTTCGTGTCAAGTACGCCAGACTCTTTTCTGCTTCATCGTACCGTTTCTATTCAACTAACCATCGCGGTGATTCCGGCTGGGGAAGCATGAGGAGGATGAACAAGACTCCAAGAACCACCTGGACTGCGAACGGCATCCGCCATTGCATTTGTCCAGGTGGCACGTTGAGGGCCGAGCCGTAGTTTACCCAGACTTGTCAAATACTCGGTCAGGATCACGGCGAGAGGAAAAACGACGAGGCGATGCTCACAGCTCAGCATAATGCCAATATTGTTTGACAGTTGGATGAGGCCGGTACAACGACCACGGATTGATTTTGGCGTAGACTCAGCCACATATGAACTTAGGGATCATGGCGGTGGACATTCCCAGACCGAAACCACCCATGAATCGGCTAAAGTACAGCACCTGCAATGCCACTTTTTGGCTACTTCCGATCCCTGAGACAGTCTGAATGATGCTCCCGATAAGGTATCAAACCAGCGATGATGAGGGGTTTCTTGCGACCGAAGACACTGGAAATATACATTGTAGACAACGCCCCAAAGCTGACAGGAGCATCAGGGACTCCTCACAACAAGGGGGTATAGAATCATCACTCACAAGCATCCTGCTTGAAGGATCGAAACGATATTTCCATTCAGATTGGCCTGGGCAGTGGCAGACATGTGGTCAATTCCAAAGTATTGTTGACAGGAGGGGAGGGAAAGTATGCCCCCGATCAACCCGATATCCCAGCCGAAGAACATGGAACCCATTCATGCAGACAGAGCAAGGGCGTAGGCATTGCGGTTGCGAGACAGATTGTCTAGCCCAGCCAAGCCCATCACAATGAAGGATCGAGGTGAACACTGTACCGGCCAGGATGAACACGAGAGAGAATGGGCTATTGCCCTCTAAAGTGGAAGACAAGGAACGGTACATGAACTGAATCGGTCTAAAAGCTACTCGGCATCTTCCGACAGGACCCCTGGCACTCCTCCACGTCTGTCCCGTCGCAGCCCTCCGGGCCGCTCCGCTCCAACACACTACAAGAGAAGAGCAATAGGCGCTGGCAATCCTATTTATTTGATGGTAAATGGCAAGGCACGAGGTCAAGAGATACCATCGTATCCGATTCTCGTGAAGCGGCCGCGTCGTTTGCAAGCGTTTCATGAGATGATTTGGGCACGTTCACCTGTGGCACATGTGGAACCACTAACTAGATGTTATTTCTAGGATGAATCGTGTACATCTAGTTTCTAGACAGAAAACGGGTAAGGTTCAGTATCGGCTCCGTTTATCAGCAATCGCGCTTTATGGTGAAACGTACGAAAAAGTCGATGTTTGTTTGTTTTTGGCGGTCCCTTGCTGACAGTAGTAATTGTCCAGTGGCGTTGAGCTTACTAACTTGGTAAACACGTAGTCGGGTCTAGTTGGAATGCTTGAACCGCGTTGGATTTGATCGGGGACTTGTTTGCGGACTACTTCAAGTTCGCCGAGTCCAGCGGGCGATGTTAGTATGTGACCAGGTCGGGTGCGGGCAGCTTCTTGGACCGCTCTGTATGTAGTCACCATCTGTGCAAGCTATGACGCACGAAGCGCGAACGGAGCGCGCACTGCAGGCTCCTGTGTAGCATATGTACGTTCCCCAGAATAGCAGTTCCTGTTAGATACGAGCGGCGAGGCATGATTCGGATTGATAAATCGGATTAGTGGTGATGCATGATGCGTTACAGCGGACCCATAACATGACTTGGACATGGACATTTGACGTAAATCGTGATTAGATCTCCGCGTAGGTGGTCATTGCAAACTCCCGGTCAACTTTTCCTCCACAGACTGCTCGACTGTGTCCTCGATAAGAGCGTTCTTCATATCTGCCACGGGTGTTGATCTCCGTCCACCCAAGAAGATGCGCCCGCCAGGTGCGTCTTCCAGCGCCCTCACCGCCAGGTCCTTCTCGAACAAGAACCGAATATCCTCCAATGCATACCCTTTCGTCTCCGGAAAACCAAAGTACACCCACGCGGACATGAGCATGCAGCACACGCCGAACAGCACAAACATGCCGTACTTGATGTCCTCGAGCAAGTTAGGCGTCACACGTGAGATCGTAAACGCAAAGAGCCAATTCGTCCCGACAGCAAGCGACAAGGCGGCCGTACGTACGTGGTTGGGCGCAACTTCTCCCGCGATGATCCATGGGATGGGTCCCCACCCGATACTGTAGAAGACGGCATAAAGGTAGACAGCGACGATCGAGACGTAACTTGCAGGGACGATGGTTTCCTGAGGGTGAATGGCACTGTATCCTCCAATCCAAAACATCATTAGTCCTTGACCCAACCCGCCGAGCAGAAGGCACTTCTTCCGTCCTAGTCTTTCTACCCCAAAGACCACTGTGATCGTGACAGCGACCACTTTGACCGCGCCGTAGACGCCAGTGGCAAACAGTCCGGAGTTGGTGCCGGTGATACCCAGTCCCGCGAATATTTCTGGGCTGAAGTAGTTGATAGAGTTCGACCCAGTCCATTGTTGGCAAAACATGACAAGAGATGGGATGAAAGACCGAACAGCCGTAACCCTGGACTCGCCCATCATGCGGAACTGCTTCCAGATCGACATCTTCTGCTTTCCAGCAAGATCTGTTTTGATCTCTTCGAGAATCGTTATGACCTCGTCGTCATCGACAGAGCTTCGTGTCGTGTACGCCAGGCTCTTTGCTGCTTCATCGTACCGTTGCTGTTCAACTAACCATCGCGGTGATTCCGGCTGGGGAAGCATGAGGAGGATGAACAAGACTCCAGGAACCACCTGGACTGCAAACGGCATCCGCCATTGCACTTGTCCAGGTGGCGCGTTGAGGGACGAGCTGTAGTTTACCCAGACTTGTCAAATGCTCTGTCAGGATTATGGCGAGAGGAAAAATGACGAGGCGATGCTCACAGCTCAGCATTATGCCAATATTGTTTGACACTTGGATGAGACCAGTACACCGACCACGAATCGCTTTCGGCGTGCACTCTGACACATACGAAGGGATCATGGCGGTGGACATTCCCAGGCCAAACCCGCCCAAGAATCGGCTGAAGTATAGCACCCGCAACGCCACTTTTTGACTGCTTCCGATCCCTGAAACGGTTTGAACTATGCTTCCGATTAGGTATATCAGCCCTGCGACCATGAGCGGTCTCTTGCGGCCAAACACAGCGGAAATGTAAACTGTAGACAACGCCCCAAAGCTGACAGGAGCATGAGAGACTCCTCGCAGCAAGGGGAAGAGGATCGCATCACTCACAAGCATCCCGCTTGAAGGATCGAAACGATATTGCCATTCAGGTTGGCCTGCGCGGTAGCAGACATGTGGTTAATTCCAAAGTATTGCTGAAAGGAGGGGAGGGACAGTATGCCTCCGATCAACCCGATATCCCAGCCGTAGAACATGGAGCCCATGCATGCAGACAACGCAAGGGTGTAGGCATTGCGGTTGCGAGACAAATCGTCGAGCCCAGTCCCCAGCGCCATGAAGGATCGATGTGAACACGGTCAAGATAGGATGCGCTGCCAGCAATTTAACCAGCATGTCATGTATAAATGAGTCACTGCCACAGCACTGACGGGAACAAACTTCCGGTTGTCCTTTTCGAGGAGGTAGTCACATGTTGCACACTCTGATCAATGCGGTTCAACGGCTTCTTGCTAGGCTCTGCTCCATGACTGTTTTCAACACAGTGCGGAAAATGCCTTTCTAAAAAATTG
Organism: Leccinum disarticulatum; assembly: GCA_038092035.1. NCBI lineage: Eukaryota > Fungi > Basidiomycota > Agaricomycetes > Boletales > Boletaceae > Leccinum > Leccinum disarticulatum. The sequence goes on from JBBPPQ010000369.1 coordinate 10,525, forward strand.
CTGTTCAAGACAAATGGACAAAGTTGGACCAAACTGGGAGGAGACCGCCCTGTGTAGCAAGCCAGGATAGATTTGTGGTGAGTGAGCTAAAGCTACTTGAACATGTGAGTAGCTACTTACGTCCAGCCAACTGCGCCAGGACCCTTGTCACCGCTGAGCTGGACCAGAGCCGACCCGGGGGTCAGAGGACACCTGGCCCGTTTAATGGAACCGGCACAAGAGACACGTAGGAAATAGGGTGGAGTCTCCGGAGGCACGAGGTAAAGAGATGCCGTCGCATACGCAGTGTCTGCGCTGTCTGCACAACGTTTCAAGACGTTTTGCCTGTGGGAAACCAGTGGGTTAGTAACGGCCCACCGTCAGAGTGAGTCACGGTACTTTTCAGACAGAAAGAGGGACGGTTCAGCAATTTCTTCACCGTTCATCATGATCCGGGCAATTCACGGTGAAACGAGCAAGAATTTCAGTTGTGAACGTTGTGTCCGACCATCTGTTTTGGCGGTTTCCTGGTTGCTTGAAATTATCCAACCTGACAGACTGCAGAAAGGGTGAACACATTTTGTTGTTGAACTGGTGAGCTATCAACTCATCGGAAGTCAACGCTTGTATCACGCGGTATTATCGGGGACTTACCTAAATAATTTGCGACTGAGAGCAACTCTTAAAGTAAGTATTGATGGAGTTTATGTGTGAGAGACACGAGTCTCCATCAACAGAGCTACAATAAGATCAAAGGTGTCAGAGGTATAAAATGGTGTAGTTAAGATAGTGTTTCATAGGGAACAATGTAGATTCAGGCCGATTAAATCGTGAAACATTGAATAATTAGAAGAGGCCCCAAGAGAGGTTCCGACTTTCCGACGATTTTCCCTCGACTCTCATCCGCACCGCAACCCTCTTCTCTAACTCCCACCTTACAAGTTCGCTTTTTAGCTTTTCAATCCGCTCTTCGTGGACAGGGTGAGAGGCGCCCATGATTGGCATAGCAGGGCTCCAAGGGCCTGAAGGTGTGTCAGAACGCTTGGCTGAAGAACACTGACCCGATTTAGGAGCATCTTGTCTGCTTTCCCAAAATTCAACTGCTTTACGAGCATCGAACCCCGCATAAGCAAGGAGTCTCGCAGAGACAACGTCTGCTTCGATCTCCTGTTTTACACTCGTGCAATATTCCCCGAGCTCACTGAGGTGCCCAGAGCCCACTCTGCCCAACTGTGCTATGGCGTCATTGAAGAAGGGTCCAAAGAGCATAGTCACCGGAAACAAAAGCGTCCTACCCATATCTGCAACCATGGATACGATCGCTGGCACAATGATGGTACCCGAGGACAATGTTTCGATGTGATGTGATAGCACCAAGTGCGCGACCTCGTGGGCAAGGAGAATGGCAAGCTCTGTAGTCTGTTCCTCAGTGGGAATGGGGTGTGATGAAACTGTGGGATATGTCGACGGCATGCTGAAGAGGGTACCGAACAGATATGAAAGCCAGGAGGATTCCTGAGGTTGGTGTGTCTCCGAGGCGCTCCCAGAGCTGGAATGCACTGGCGCCGCCTTCGAAAGGATTTCATCAAGAAACCCAGAATAAACGACAATGCCACATGCACCATCAGGTCCGAATCCATACGAGAAGGCATTTGCTGCGTCAGGCCTGTCCGCGATCAGCAACGAGTAAGGAGGACCAGCTATGACATGTGCAGAAGATGTTGACTTGTAACCAACCAACATATCACAAAAGCTCCTCATGCGATCTGTGCCGCGTGGACGGGGTTTCAGGGGATATCGAGCAGGTGGTGGTAGTGGTGGCTCGCCTGGCCCAACGTCTAACCAGTGTGCATTTAGCTCGTGTTCAAGTTGCATAGTGGGAATGGCGTTCTCGAGCCGCTTTAGGGTGCTCTGTACCCAGTGATAACGCCAATCGTGAGCAGGAATTAGCTGGTTGGATCCTTCGTTGGTCAGGATGTCGGTGACAGCTTGGTACCACTTTGGACCAACAAGCTGCGCAGCAATATCATCCTCTTCTTCAGGTGAAAGGATAATCAGTCGCCACCTATACGATGATTAACGAACGGAAATGACACAGGCACTAAAATGCACACACCGTCCTGTAAGGGGAGCTTGCTCGGCGCTTGCTATGATGCCGACCCAGAACAACGCAGTGGGGATGAATAAGAGAATATAAATAAACAACGATCTTGAACGGATACGTCTAAGAAGTATAGCTGTTTTTTCCTCGGAAACGTGGGGCATGCACGGGTGGAGGTGGTGCTGGTGCTTGATCATCTTTCTCGTCCAACGATTTTTAAATAGGATGAGGGGAACAAAAGTTAGAGCTATTCGCCCTGCAGTGCGGGCAAATTCGATCGTTGAAGACACCTAACAGTTGAGATAGACTCAGTATGGAAATTGGTGGATGATGATTCAGTGATGGTATGGTCACCTTGAAGACACTGAGAAGCACGGGTAGGTACATCGCATGCCTTCTCTGCGTCGAATGAAACAAAGCGACGCTGGTCGACGTGGTTGACGTGAGAGGAGTTACTTGGTTTCGAGACAGACCAGATTGTGTCAAGAGAAGCCTGGGGATGAGCTGTGCGGAATGTGGGTGATACATGGTGTTCCTGGAGAGATTTGTGGCATTTCTCGTCGTTTTCGGGTGCGGTACGACTTTAGAGAATACATGTCGGTGGGCGGTAGAAACGCGTACGAGCGCACGCAGCATGGTGCATTTCAGAACGTGTCGATGAAGAGGCAGTGACTCGATTACTCTAAGCGCTTAGCGCGGTACCGTCGGATTACTTACATAAGCTAAGTAGAGTGACGTTCCTGCTGCCACTGGCAGCTGTCCGAGTCTGCCTCGAATGTGCTCCTTTTCACCGTCCTGTGAGCCCGCTGATAATGAGCCACGAGGTAGTTGAAACGTGGGTGTGCGATTCCAAAGTCTCGCTTCATACAGTGCAGCGTGCCTGGATATCTCGGGGTTTTCCACAACGTCCAGCTCAACAACAATATTGCCGAATTCCTCATCTCACTTCCTCAGGTCGAGGCACACGAAAGCTCCCACGACGACAACTTACTAGTACAGGCGGTTAACAAAATGCTTGTAGGCAGTGTGCCTTCTAGTTTGCCGAGACATGGGATAGGGGACCAACTTATGTGCCACACGGGTGTATTTTTTTCTTTTTCATCTGACTCAGGGTTTCTTATCGCTGATGCAGTACACACAAGCCTAGAAGAAGCATAGACGGTATCTGCTATTCAACTGTATTCCGGTCGGCGCTAACACATGCATGGCTTAGTAGCTAAAGCGCGCCACAGAAACGCAGTTATGCTCAAGCCACCTCCCTATCATGGATGCTGAATCTCGTTGAGCCTAATTTGTGCCACTTCTGGACCCACATAGATGTGGTGTCGACGTGCCCACAGAGTTAGGTGATGCGCTACATGATTTGATTAGGACTCTTTGAGAATAGGTTCAAACATCGGCCCTTCCGACACGTGGACCGCTCAACTAAGCTACAGATCAGTACGCACTGGCGCATCCACTTCGATAAAGAGGCTATCCCAGTCACATCGGGATGGTAGACGTCAAAGAGGGTCTTCCCAATCATTGCGTAAGCAGGGGGAAAAGAATGCTGCATGTCCCACTGGTCTGACACGAAGTTCGAAGTTCGAACTGGTTAGCCGAGGGTTTGCTCAGACTTCAGACCGACGAAAAGGAATACTCAGTGCAATCTTTTCTTCCTCTGGCTGCCGGACCTTCAATCGCAACACAGAAATGGCCTACAGAGGAGTCGTCAAATGGTGACATTATTTACCATCCTTGCAGATTGACTCATCATTGACTGATTGAAGGATTTTGAATCAAGACTAACGCGCAGTGCCAGTGGCGGGAGTTGATTCCTTTCACGTTCTGTAGGGGACTCCTACTGCTTACATCCTTGCTAAGCATGACGCAGTGGCGCATTCAAATAACGTACTCTCGCTCAACGGTTGTAGTCGTACATATAACTACATTGGGACTCGTTGGCGATTCGGTTCCATTGTGTAAGTTGTAACCTAGTTGCCTAGGATAGTGTCCTAATGGTGAGGTGATATGATCTCGGGGATACAAAGCATTTTAGCTTATCGCCTACACAGCCAAATAGAAATAAAGTTTAAGCCCCGATTTACCTGCAAAAAACTTTTATTCTACAGGAAATTACTAGGATGTGGTCGTACACACATACATACATACCTACGTCAACCCAGATGAAAAATCTAGATTGCTACGTTGATATTGGAATCTCGTACGTTTTGATGTGGCTGGCACTGACGGGCCTAAGGGAATTTTTACTATCTTGATGGAGCTAGCACGGTCCACACTCAGGCTGGTTCGTCAGTTACACGCCGCGCAATCCACGATGCGGACTTCTGACATGAGTTACAGAATTTGAGGACCAACTTGGGTGTTTCTGCCATACTACCTACCTAGTTCCCGTTCTCACGAAATCGTGGTTACGAAAAACCAGAAGTTCCAGGAGACAGTTCGTGATCGGATTTGCTCGGAGGTTGGTGTTTAGTCCGTCGATATCATGATATTTCACAGAACCGGCCACTGACCCCGGTAAAACCGTGTGTTAAAAGTGGTTCCTCTAATAAAAATATAACGAGGCTGGACATGTTCTGACCATTTTGCTCAATTAGTTTCATTCCTGCTTGCAATGATGTCTGAGATTCGGACCATTCACCAAATCGTGGAAAACTTGAACGATCGCATGACATGCTTCAAGTTTGACAGATGGCGGCGTGGTGAGCACCACAGCAATTTTTTTAGTTTGATTGGGCCGCGTATTTACTTCGCCTTGGCGGCGGGGACTCAACCGAAGAAAACCGATTTAAAATAAACCGAATGTGGCCGGCTCACTGGTCCAACATGTATCATATCGACTGTTCGTTGATGACATAACCGATACCATGCATCTTTGGTGGCTCCTTTTCGCAGATATAAACAGGCACTCCGATGACGAGAAAATCCCTGCCCTTAGCCCCCCAAGCGAGTCGAGGGACGTACCACGCCCAGGATGATCGCCCCTTCATTTACGATCTCCTCCCTTGTGTCGCTCACGACCGTCTATGTCAACAGTGTCGACCACACAGTCTTACTCGTCTTGGGCGCCATTGTATTATCTGTATTACTCCTTTGGATGTTTGCCTTCGGCAGGAAGGCAAATTCTCAGTGTGGGCTGCCATTCCCACCAGGTCCGAAACCTCTTCCGCTGGTCGGAAATCTTCTCCAGATAAACACCGCCGAGCCCTGGTTGACATACACTACATGGAAGAAGAAATATGGTGAGTCTGGTCCCCCAAGGGTGTGTCGTCGTGTTCAATTGTCGTAGGCGATCTGGTACACGTGTGCCTACTTGGTCAAAACTTTATCATTCTGAACTCTGAGAAGACGGCGCGTGCTCTGCTTGATCAGCGCTCCGCTTTGTATTCTGATCGCCCAGAGATTGTGGCGCATACATTGTATTATGTTTTCCTTCCTCCGGTCATTGTCAATCTGACGTGTAACACAAGGTGTGGTATGAGTTTTAGTACGGTCATGATGCCCTACGGCGACGAATGGAGACTCCACAGAAAGCTTTTCCAACATGCTTTCCGTGCGGAGACGGAAAAGCGCAGCCGAGAGGTATACATGAGGAAGGCCCGTGCACTTCTTGCGGTCTTGCTGGTCGCCCCGGCAGATTTCGAGCTGCACATCAAGAAGTCGGTGATCCCTCTCTTTCTCAGTTCCTTGTCCTCATAGCGATGAGCTAGTTACGTGGCTTCAAATGTCATGACCTTGGCATACGGCTATGAGATAGCTTCTCGTGAAGACCCCATGGTTAGAACCGTGATGTCATTAGTCAATATACTTTCCAGGGCGATATCTCCTGAACGCAACGCTGTCATTTCCGCTTTCCCCTTCCGTATGTCACAAATTTCAAAGGCCCTTTT
>JBBPPQ010000370.1:0-16483 GCA_038092035.1 Leccinum disarticulatum
AAGATTATAAGAAATATGATTTCGTACGTGTCCTCGGAGGCACCGTTATTATCATAGATGTACTGATCAAATGATACAGTTGCGGCTTATCGGAACGAACTGCAGGTGCAGGTCGAGCCGAGCGCGTGCTCTTGGGTGGAAGCCGAAGCAGACCACGGAAGATATGCTGAAAAGCATCAGGGGGGAGGTAGAGTGGCAGTTGAAGCATTTGTCAACCTAAGAATGGGAGTTAAGTAGTTGTGAGCTTGTACGTTGTTGAATTTGCTTTGATTATATAATGATCGAGCCATGTACCTGAAATTCATACAACGATCGAGGGAAAGAAAACGAGACACGTGCCAGGCATTTCTTTCTTTCCTTTCTTCTCCTTCACAAGCCAGCGCAGGTGCCAGCAATACATGACACCGCACCTCACTGACCTCGTCCTACATCGCACCCGACATCCCGTCCCAAGGGTGCTGCGTGGGCATAACGGAAGCGCAGCGTTTGTCGCCTTTTTATCCGACGACCAAGTAATCAGTGCATCCGACGAGGACAGTACTGTCCGCCTGTGGAACCTCTCCGACGGGCACACACCCATCGTCAAAGAGCTCATCGTCTGCGCCGTCGCCATCTCACCCAACGGACGCTGGGTTGCTGTCGGAGGTCGAGATGGCAAGGTCAGGCTGGTCGACCTACACAGGCCCGCCGGGGACGTCGTCAGGTCGATTGTGCGGCACGAGGCTCAGATCAAGTCGCTGTCGTTCTCCCCCAATTCGACCAGGCTCGCGAGTGGCGCACAGAATGGGACGATGTTGGTGTGGTCCGTACCGATGCTCGAACAGGTTGCGGGTCCGTTCGAGGGGCACGGAGACGCTGTCTGGTGCATGTGCTATTCGCCGGACGGGAAGAGCATCGCAATCTGTGACAGGGAGGTCGTACAGATCTGGGACAACGCTACGTGGTCGAGGATCAACATCACGGAGCAGGCGTGGTCGCTCGCGTGGTCGCCCGATGGGACCAGCCTCTTTACTGGGTGTATCGACGGCAGCATCAAGCGTTATAATTCTAGCACTGGACTGCTGGTCGCCAAACACGACGGACATCGCGACGTCGTTTTCTCGATCGTTCTGTCCCATAGCGCCAGATTCATTGCGACCGCCTCCTGGGATAAAACGGTTCGTCTCTGGGAGGCAGAGACGTTTCAGCAAGTTGGGCCTAATCTTCCGCACGACGTCAAAGTCCATTCCATCTCGATATCGCCCGACGATAGTCTCCTCGTAAGCGGGGCACGGGATTCGCATATCCGTGTATGGGACCTGAGAACGATTGCTCCCGCCCTCTTCCGGACATTTATTCCGGAACCCAACAGATCAGTACGCTGCGGTGTTTCATCTGCCGAATTGATAACCTGAACCTCTCTCACAGCAACAAAACGGTCATCCTCGGGATCAGTTCAAAACATGGGTTAGCACTTCCAGGGACCCTGGACCTTCTGATGTACACGTATGCGTCCTTGTCGTTCGATCTTTGATATTGACATCGCTTTGCCGCATACAGACTGCACACCGGGATCTCCCACCATCCACCAATGCGAGTGTTTCTTCACTGTTGTATCCCACCGGGCTCATTTTCGTCATCTTCTTTCAGCACGAGGGCACAGATAGTAGTTCCTCCACGAGCATAAGTTCTTGGGGCGATCGCATAATGGGTCAATTTCGTAGACACCCTGATCAGAGCAGTTCGGTGCGTCTGGAACAAACCTTGCGATTGGCATCAGCCCTCAACACATTTATACAGATTGCCGATTCACAACCTGTAGGCGTAAGTTCCTCTTGTTCTCCACTGGTCATTCCATTACAATATACGCTAGCCGTTTGTAAATGGGAAGAGCTGTGCAGAGTCTGTGATTACACACAATGGCTCGCCATCGTCGAGCTCTTCGTCACATCGTCCTGTAGTGAGTCACCCTTTCGGATGGAGGACTTGGCCAGCTGATAATTCGACAGTCGTTTCAACAGGAAGGCTCGTCGTGGGTAAGTCCCCGCTCGCGCATCTGCATACATTTGCTTTCATACTTGGTTTCCGATATAGTTACATCCTCTCGATGTCCGACGAGGTAGTACCGCACAAGTATGTCTACCCCGAATGATTGGACTGTAGGAAGACACCGAAACTTTTTAGCGACCACGCAGCCCAGCCAGCGAAAGCGAAAACGGGAGTTTCATTCAGGAGATGTGGGTACCGTGTCTCAAGATGAATCATCTCCAGTTGAATTTATCTTACGCAGTCTATCCGACCCCACCCACGATCTCACTAACACCATCGTCGCAGAAGACAGCAATCCGGTCGCCGGTGGTAGCCAAGGCGACATTTACCGGGGTACTATCCGCCTGAACGGGCAGACCATGCGAGTTGCGTTGTATTGTCGTGTTGACTAGATGGCTATGGTTTGAACTCACCCATCGTTTCAACGCAGGTCGCCATCAAGGTGATTAGAAGATACACGTCTCAGGGAGACGATCAATCAAAACGGCGGGTGTGTGTTATTGCTATCGTTCCAGAGCTAGAAATTTACTTTTGGACAGCGCCTTCGTCGAGAGATCAACCTCTGGTTGACACTCCACCACCGGAACGTGATACCGTTGCTCGGGACGACCAGAGCCTATGGAGAGTTTCCGGCAATGGTGTGTCCGTGGGTCGAGAATGGTTCTTTGACGGACTATATCGTGCGTCGGTACGAAGAGTTGACGCCACAACAACGGCTTGGGATCGTGAGTGGATACGCGCGTCTTTGACGAACATGATGACGGAACTTTATCTAGATCAACGATGTCGCTTTGGGGCTACAATATCGTGAGTCGACATTGTCTGGTTGCTAGTCCGGAAATTCTGAGTCTCTCATAATGCATCCCGGATATTGTAGTACATTCGAAGTTCATCGTACACGGCGATATCTCTGGTGTACGTGATTGCTTTCGTTTTTGGGCGCGGATTCGGTCTGATCGTCAGTCGCATCCACTGACTATCTTTTGTAGTCCAACGTCCTCATCCACGGCAGCGGACGAGCGTGCATTTCCGATTTCGGTCTGTCGATGGTCGAGACGGAGATCCAAATATCGTCTATCGCGTTGACGTACCAGGTCAAGGGGACTTTACGCTATACCGCACCCGAGTTATTGTACATTCCCGAGCAGAACGACAAAGGCTATGGCTATGGCGATGGCGATGGAGAAAAGGAAGACGAAGAGTCCAAGATCTTTCCGACGTTGCAGAGCGATATTTATTCGTTTGGAGGGATTATGTTGCAGGTGCGTCCGTGCGCGCGTTGTCCGCGACGACCACAATTTTGTTGACGCATACACTCTTGATCGTAACCGTGTAGGTCCTGACAGGCAAATTACCCTACCACTACATCGTCCGGGACGAACGCGTGCTGCTGTCTATATTCAATGGCGACCTACCACGGCGTCCCGGGTCGTCCGCGAATCCGAACCCGACCTCCCCAACGATTTCCTCCTCCGGTTCAGGGGTGTCGGACGAGCAGTGGGAGTTCATGAAGGCGTGTTGGGCGTCCAAGCCTACGGATCGGCCGAGCAGTGCGGAGATGGTGGCGTTTGTGCATGACGAGTTATTGAATGCTGTGGTGGCTTCGTGAGTTGTGTGGGTTTCGGTTTTAGGGCGTGGGATATGGGACTTGGGACTTGGGACTTGCAATGATGGGGTTTACCAAAATGTAGTAGTGATATGGTAAGCAGCAGCGGGAGGGCGGGAGGTGGCAGCAGGATTTTGATACGATTTCTTGGGTTGTGTCAGGGTGTATGGTAACTTACTGGGATTTAGTTCCAGTCAAGGACGTCAGAGGATGAGTGCTACCAAACACCTTCGTCGAGCATGGGCAGCAGTGTTCTCCTCGACGACAATTCCAAATATCATAATCATAATCAATGAAAATGAGCGCCCAGGGCACAGGCCAGTGCGTGAGAAGCAGATGTGCGTGCACTTATATGACAGGCGATGAAGGCGTACATAGTGAGAGTGAACGACCAAACATAACCTTTGTACTTGTGCCTGAACAAATACGTTTTCCAATTTGAACTCAAGGAAGAGGAGCCATCAGAGTAGGACGTAGGGCAAGGCCATCGATGAACAGCGCTGACGATATAATCTGCTGAATTTATACCATTCGTGAACGAGTTCGTGCCACTGAGAAGGAGATCAGGGCAGAATTTCGAGCCAGTCAGTACTGCGACTGACACGAGTGTCATATCAGAGAGTATCGATTGAGAATTGGCCTCGTCCGGGAGAGAGAGAAAGGAAAACATAGGATATGCACCATCCTGAACTCGTTGAAGGAGGCAAGTGCTCCTATGTTTCCTGTAAGGATGGCGTGAGTGATCTCTGTCGCTGATATGAGCTTCACTAGTGAGAGGGATAAAATGTTGAGCGCGCATATAATCTGCCGAATTTATACCATTGGTGAACGAGTTCGTAAACCGTGACTGGCCACTGAGAGGGAGATCATGGCATTCGAGAGTCAGTACTGCGATAGACACGAGTGCCATATCAGAGAGCATCGATTGACAATTGGCCTCGTCCGGGAGACGAAACATGGTATATGTACGAGCTGATATGACATAGTGTGGAATGGGTAGGCTTGTCTCGAACTGTACCCCGTACAAATACGGGAACGAGACGGAAGGGACCCCCGCACGCCACGGGGAGTGCGTAAATGCATTGCCTCGGACCGACAGTCCACACTGTCGCCTTAGCGTATTATATAGGACTAGGTTAGCCAGTTGCTACATAATGATATCGTTTGTCCAAAAAAAAAAGAGAGACGGAAGGGAGACATCGTACCAGGTTCTGTATCGTTTCTCACTTCCGCGCCCTGTGTCCTCTAGAATGTTGCATATGCCTCGTACCGGTGGTTCCATCTTCAGGATGATTAACGTTGTTGAAGGGCCGGGAGGGTATGTGAAATGCGTGTGTGTCGAATTTGAGCGGGCGAGGTGTACCCTGAGAAGATCTGAAGAAAAATGTCGAGACGAGACGAGAGAAACCGTCGTCGGAATCCTTGATCGATAGGTGAGCTATCTTCGCTTAGGGCGTGACTACAATAGCGATGACACGTGCGCATAAAGGTGAGCGAGATATGATATCGATGAAAGCGCCCAGGGCACAGGGTATGTAAACTGCGTGGGAGTGGATGAGCGTGCACGTGTATGCGAAGCGATGAAGGCGTACCGAAAGCACAATGAGCTCGGAATACCTGGGCTTACCGGAGTCGGACTTCGCAGTCGAGCAGACTTGCGCTTTCCAATACGAGAACAAGCAATTCTCGAGCTCTCTTATTAGTGCTCGTTGCATCTCAGCTCGACGCGCGCTCTGCGACAAACCCCGCTGGGTCCAGTTTCGGGGTCCTCAGATGCACGATCATTCATGGCCCGAGCGCTCTTGCGGTTCTCAAGAAGAGTGCGAGCAGCGAGCAGCGTCCTGACTGCCTTGATGGCAAGGATACCCATGCGTTCGTCCTCAGGGCTTCCGCAAAATGTCGATAGAAGGTTCATTCGGAAACAAGAGGCTCTCCCTGGCAGTGCCTTCGACAGGTGCAAATTCATTGCTTGTTGTTTTGAGACGAGGTAGAGGTGGATGGATCCATGGAAGGAGAGAAGAAAGGAGTCATGCTATCGATGAAGCAATCCAACGCATGACTTACGACACTTACGAGTATTCAGCGGTGGACGTGCAACCAACCGTCCGATTGATCAAGCCGAGTATGTATTGAGATAGATACCGTATCTCGATCATCGAGACGGCTCAAAGGAATACAGAGGAAGAGGGGGTCGCTGCGGAAGACATCTGAATTTCTGAAATTCTTTCTCGCTTACTAAACAGGGTGCTTAATAAAATTTATTTACTAAAACGGTAAAAAGTTCCGTTTGCAGCTGATAAGATAAGATCCTCCCTCCACTTCGTCGTGGGAGTCGGGGACGGTCCTATCCGGAGAGAACCAGTTTTCACTGGGAGTGAACGACCAGACGCTCTCTTCGTATCTGACCCACTGAGTATGTTTCGCACCTTGACGTTGCTCTCATGGAAGAAGAATGGTGAGTAGTACGTAGGCAAGGCCATCGATGAACGGCGCTAACGAGAGCAACTTCAGAGCCGAGTAGGGCGGACAGCTCACCTCCCTTGGACGGTGGTCAGCAGGTGCAAGCATCGGCGACCAATGAAAGAGTGGTACTGACAGATACTCAGGACTCGGAATCGAGTAACAAAAGCTCCACCACCAATGTGGCAACTGACGCAAATCCAATCGAAATCGTTGTTCGAAATTTTGTACATTCGGTTGCTTTTCTTGCTGATGGGGAGCATGTCGTGGGCGGAGGAGACGAAAAGAAAATGCGACAATGGCGAGTGAAGGATGGCATGGAGGTGGGGAAGCCAATGGACGCTGGGAGTGCTATTTTTGACATGGCAGTCACACAAGATGGCAAGTGGATTGTGGGTGGGACGGAGGATGGTCGAGTGATTGTTTGGGATGCGAAGAGCCACAAAAAGGTGGCAAAATTCAAAGCACACCAGTGGGTGGGTGCGGTGGACGTCTCGGTGGATGGGACGAAAATTGCAACAGGAGGGGCTGACAAGACACTCAGAGTCTGGTCGTTTCCCCGGGCCGCTGGCGAGCGACTCATCGGTCCATTCAAACACGACAATACTGTGGTCGCGATCAAGTTCTCTTCCGACGGACGGCGCATCGCTACTGCCACTTCGGAGTGCCATTCCGTTCGCATCTACGACGGCAGCGACCTCCTCGTAGACTTTCCAATTGAAGTCAAGTTGGGTTCCCACCAATCCCTCGCCTGGGCCAGTGACTCCAACCGCCTCTTTGTCTTGTCCAAAGACGGCGACATTCGCTGTCTCGACGTGTCCACCAAGAAGACGCTCGCGAAATGGCGCATTCACAGCGACGACGATCCGATGTGTATCGCACTGGCATGCAACGACACAATCATCGCAGCTTCCGCTAATTCGTCGGTCTCACTCTGGGACACTACGACACATCAACAAATTGGGAACGTCATCCACCACTCCCACGACATCGAGTCCATGGCCATCTCGCCAACCTATGATATGGCGACCGCTGGAGACAATGCAATCACGCTGCGGAATCTTTACGACATCCTTCCCTCACCCTACCGCGACATTGTAAGTAACTTTGCCCGTGTAAGATCACGTCCTTATCAAATTGTCCTTGGCCTCTCCAGATGGGCTTGGAGCAAGAAATCCATCGCTTGAAGGTGGAAAAACCGGATATCTACGACTTGGTTGTGGCCCTCCGTGCTAGGGACGCGCGTCAAAGTATGCTTATTATCTGAATCACCCCGCTGTCCTGATATTCATCTCCAACAGAGGACGATATAACAAATCTCGAGAAAACCATTCAAGAACTCCGTACAAAACTTGCTACGTCCAACGAGGAGAAAGAGTGCCTCATTGAAAGCTCAAGTGCGTTCTCTCCGCTTTCCACCCCACCTTGATGACAATCCCGTTTATTAGATCGCAAAATCACTCATCTCGATGAATCGGGGAAGGAACTCCGCAGCGTGCTTGTGGCATCTCAAGGTTCAGTCGATCAATTAACCCAGACTATCAGGGCACTACGCGGTGACGTTGAGCTACCTGAAAAGAGCACAGGTGTGTTTTGAACCATCCCAACTGACGGCTCTCTAACTCGTTTTCAGTATTCATTGCGCAAAAAATGAATGAGCTCGAGCTATCTGTTCAGGGAGTCGGTAACCAATTCGCTACATGTGAATGTGCGCTCCGTGTATATGACAAGAAGTATGAATGTGAGACATTGTACGCCGACGGTCGCATATACGATGCCGCACAGCATATTGCGAACGTGATGACCCAGGATCTGTGGCATAATGAACCAGTCGTCCATTGGCTGAAAGGTGAGCTTGTGCATCTTGTCCTAGAATTATTAGTCATATTCAATCCCTACCATTAGAATTCACACACCGATGTATGTCAAGGCTTCAGGAGATAGGAGACGAGGCATCAAGTTCCAAGAAACATGATGAAGCTCTTTCAGCTTACTCCACTGTCTTGTCGCTTACTCCCTCGCATCCGGTGGAATGGGCGACAGATATCAGTGATATCATAGTCAAATGCTGCGAATCGCGAGTAGACTTGTTGGATGACGAACTCGTAAATGTCGCCCAGGTATAAGTTGATCTCCACGGCACGTCGAGTTGACGGCGCTGACTGTACCACAATCAGATCACTGAACGTGACCCATCAAACTACGGGGTATACAAAAGGAAACATGCGCTATTACATAGCCTGGGGCGTTACAAGGATGCATTCGACGTATTCGAGACGATGCTGTCGAGGATGGAGAATTCGCTTGACCCACAAGTTCAGGGTGATTCGGTCTCATTTATATTACGCAGACGACGTGGGCTCATTTGTGTCGACAGACATGCGGGGCTGCTATCTCGACACCACACCACTTATCCGCCAGGTGGTCGAGCAGACTATCCAAGACATACCCCGAGTACTGGTTGACACCACAACTGGTCGTCTCCACGATAAGGAAATGCAAGCGGCAGCTTTCGAACAAGCTCCCATATTCAATGAGTTACGGTCTTCCATGATTATCCGTGATCAGCTCGACTGTGCACGCATCCAGAGGGAGGTTGAGAAGTTTTATAAATATGTCATGTTCTCGCACAGGTGGCAGCCGCCTGAACCATCATTCCAAATGGTCGAGAATGCCGTTATCTATGGACTACCCACATCCCCCACGGTCGACAAACTCATCAAATTCTACAAGCTCGTGCAGTCTCGCAGGTTCCGGTGGGCGTGGAGCGACACGTGCTGTGTTAACCAGAGCGACAAGGGAGTTCAGCAGGAATCAGTGGTTGCCATGTTCCAGTGGTATCGTCGTGCGGCACTGACAATCGTCCATCTTCTCGGGGTTTTCTCGGAATCACAGGAGCCTGGGTCTCTGTGGAAGAGCATCTGGAACACGCGCGGGTGGACATATCAGGAGTACGTCGCTTTAAGTGTGATCCAATTTTACACAGAAGATTGGAAGCCATACCTTGGTCTGGAGATATTCAATCACAAGGAATCGCCTATCATCCTCGCAGAGATGGAACAGGCAACCAATTTTTCTACTCAGGCCCTTGCCACACTTCAGCCGGGGCTGACGAGGGTGCGCGAGAAGCTCTACCTCGCTTCGAAGCGCCAAACAATGCGGAAGGAAGATATTGCATATTGTCTGTTCGGTATCTTTGATGTCGCACTCCCGGTCATATATGGCGAGGGCACACGAGCAGTCCGTCGTCTTCTGGAGCATATTTTGACCCAATCGGGTGACATCACACTTCTCTCCTCGACTCAGGCTGGAAACTCGAGCAGTAGTACCAACAGCTACCTCCCTGCCGACCTCACTGTCTATGACCAGATCGAGCCCCCTCACCTTCCGCAACCAATCGAGAGCGCTGAGATGGACAGGATAATCATGGCTTTGCAGTCATCCTTGCCTGACCCCTTGCTCGCCGTTCGGTTGTACGAGCGGCTGCATGATCTCCGCCCTCTTTCGATCGTCACTGGTCGACTCCGCCTTCCTGGGTTTGTGTTCTCCCTGACATCCCTCAACGCCATCACAACGGAACCTGGATCCGACTCGACTGTTCGTATTTATCATGCCACCACACCTATCCTCGGCGATGTACGCATCGAGACCAACGACGAGTTGATCGGAATGCACGGCTTAGTTCTGATCCACCCCTGGATCAGTCCTCTTCTGGACAGGGATTTCTACGGCGGGACTCCTCAGCTTGATCTAGCCATGCGTGCTCTACGGCTTGTCGTTCAACTGAAGCAGCCGTTTGGTGCACTGTTGCTTGCTCCACTGGAGCGCATGCTGTACAGACGTGTCGTGACGGACAGTTTTATCAAGGTTCAGATCCGGGCAGAGACGCCGTTGGAGGAGTTGATGGACAGCGTGCGTACGGTCGACGTGCAGTAGGCGTGTATTGTCATTGGCTTTGGCTTTCGCTATTGTGTACGGTGAAACTATGAGTATCCTCATTCAGAAAGCACGAAACTACGTCTATATCTCCCCATACCCCTTCTCCTTGTACACCTTTTGTATCTGCACGACGACCGTGTCTAACCCCCTCGAGCCACTTGTCCAGCGCCTGGTTGACTGTGTCGGCTGACACGAGATGTGCCGCCACTGTCTATGTCCACGGGCGAGCTTCGCGTAGAAATCTGTGCGCCTCGAGCAAGTATTCATTGCGATCTGGGTTGTTTATACGATGGTTTCCCATGCGGCCAGTCGAACATGAATGCATGACGGCTCGGATCAGACAGAGGGAACACCAAAAGAGGAACAACTGAGGAATGGAAAAAAAAAAGAAGGGGGATGGAAACGAGAATAACAATAAAAGAAAGAAAGAAACGGAAAGGGCAATGGCAATGGTGGCGCCACGACGAGAACGAAATCGAGAACACGAAAGGGAACGTGACAAAGCGATCTCGAAACTCGGCTGCTACCAACGCAAACGGCTATCCGCCCTCTACTTCGTATGGTGGGGCATCGCATGCGCCCCCTTACCTCAGGCTTCCCGAGTTTTCACACCACCTCGGCAACACACGCCCCTTCACTCCGTCGACACGCCGACGATGCGTGACTGAGGCGACACGATGATAACACCCCCTTGCTCCCACCCAACACGACTGGTTCGGCGCCCCCTCCGCCCCCATCCGCAAAGTCCAGGAGTTCAGTATCCTTTCTCCAGAAGAAATCGTGCGAGGATCAACCTCGTTAAACATCACCATAGGTATAGGGTGTCAAGTCGTTTCAGCCCGCTGTATACGCCTTCCGAGGGTGCACACTCGTTCAAAAAGATGCCCGATTCGCCGATTCGGATCTGCACTTGATTGGGCTTTCGGAGAGGATGGTCCAAGCCGTCACTCTTGAAGACTGTAGGTTTTACAACGACACACCTTTCCATGTATGACATATCTCCTCTAGTACGAACTCGAACGCAGGAAGTACGCGCAAGAGTTGATAGCTTTTGATCGAGAGTTCGCAGCTTTGTACTCCGGGAAACCAAAGACAGCGGAGAATCAAGACGGTGTATCCCACGACGACTTTCTGCGGTTAGTGTCTCGCGCACCACACATTCTGGGGTATCGGTGAACTTTATCCTTATTGCCTCGTTTAATCAGAGCGTACCAATCGCATAGACCATTCATGAGCGGCATCGGAATTCAGTATTCTGCATCTGAGATTGTGCATCCCAGATACCAGAAATGGACGGGGACTATAGTCATTGGACGAAGAATGCTCCCGCAAGCCTTTGTCCGCGCTGCGGACATACGCCCAGTCGAACTCCAAGACTTACTCCCCGCAGACGTCCGCTTCAAACTGCTATTCTTCGTGGGCGAGCTGACCAAGGCGCGGATTGCCGACTTAAATTCCGAAGAGCTAAACAAGCCTTCGAGCATCCTCCACAAGTACAACGCTGATGGGAACATCTCGACTGTATTTGATATCCTGACCATCATGATGGCAAGAAGACCGAGATAAATCACTTGGACGTCCCGCCTTTCTTCCGTCCCCACTGCTGGTCGAAGTAAGTTTCGTTTCGTTTTTTGTTTTGTGTTGTTTTTCAAAACCCTCTGTTCCTTGTCTTTAGTTGGTTGATCGAAAAACCCCTTTAGAATCCTTCTAGACGATACGACAGATAGCGAGGCAATTGCGTACGAGAGATTCGGCCGCGGGATTGATCCTGAGCAAATCACGCTTATGATCGTTCTGCCGGATGGATATGTGGGGACCATCGTTCCATCGACTGCTATGCGATGTATTCCAAACGAGGTATGTGTGACCTGCTTCTATCGTGAATCCTAGCAGCGGACTGATGCTTGGTATAATGGCGTTGTATAATAACATTGCTTACCTCCAGGAGCTTGTACGGAATGATCCCTCAACGTGTCTTGCGGCACGATATGTGGTTCGGGACACGGGGATGTTTAGTCTTACGATATAACAAACGAGCAGATGCGTTCCTTCAGTATGTATTCATCTCCTGTCTCCGGGGAGTTAGCTTGATTGATGAATGATACACAGCATTCTGTTTAAATTTATCTTCACGCCACCATAGTACACTACTGACTTCGACGGAGATAAAATGAACATGAAGTACGTCTGCCTGACTTCATTTGGTCATTTCGTTGACTCCGTGCTCTGCAGAAACCCGTGTACATCGTGAAGTGAGTACAAAATTCCGAAGATTATATTCCACAAGTGAACAACCCCAATGATTATGGGCATCGTACCGGCGACAACCTCGAGCCTACCTATATCGTCGATGCCGCACATCAACTCACCGAGTGACTCCTCGAGAACGTGGAGCACTTGAAGAATTGACCAGGAAGGCGGAGAAGGGGCTGCGGCGACATCGACAACATAGGTGCGCATTTTAAAACTCTCGCCCTCGCGCCGCGCCCCCACCCTCTCTCTTACTTGCCCTCGTCCTCCACCCAATTGCCCTCGCCCATCTGGCTCCCTCGGTGCCGTTGCCGTTGCCGTTGCCGTCTCCCTCAAATTCTCTCTCGCTCGCCCAACCTCGTATCAGCACCATCGCTGTCGCCCTCTCTCTCTCCGACCCTCCTCATGTGTGCCCTGTCGTTCGGGAGGGAAGGACTTCGGACGTCCAAAATGCAGAGTTCGCTGCTCAATCGGATGAAGGCCCGGGTGCTCGGGAGGTATTTTTTTGGTGTTCTTGATGACTTCTTCGTTTTGTGGTACGTACCTTCTCGTTCTGATGACCCAGAATACGTCTCATCTAACGTGTGTTTTAGCATCCTCCCTGGTGTTGGTGTGGGTGGCTAACGCCATCCCTCGACCGTCTGATAAACGTTCTGCAGAGATCATCAGGCCTTCAAGTTGTCAACAGATTTTGCAATCTGGCGAGCGTGTGCGTGATTTTCCGAATTTTCGCCATGGTTTATAATTGGCCACTTGTTCAGAGTGTCGTCCTACCTCTGGAAATCGACCTGGGGCCCCGAGTACCATCACTGAACAATGATTGTCTTTCCCTGTGTGTTCGCATTTGCGAGTTTTCTAGCATTTGGTGCGTGCATAGTACATACCTCGTGATATACGCGTGATATGATCGTGCGGGAAAACAGACAGATGGAATTCGCGGAGCCGGATTCGATGCATGGAGCCGAGCGAAAGCGGGTCGAGGAAGCGGCGCATCACGTTGGCTCAATAAGCCTGACAGAGAAATGTACTACAACGAGTCAAAGTAGGTACATGACATCAATAACATTATGTCAGTCCGTAGACTATGTGAATCGAGATCTCTTTTGTTCGTCTGATCCGTTCTGAATATCTAAGTAATTGTCACTGGCCACTTGGTATGATTTGTTGTGCTCTTACGTGACAGACTTGACCGCGGTTGCATCCAACTCAATTGTACAAAAATCACGCTGACCTCGACCACCACGGCGCCCACGCATTCGCGAACGCCTGGCATGTCGTACCACATCACTCACCGACCCACTCGCGCAGCACACTGCAGCGCCTCCGCAAGTAACTCCCGTACACGCCCCTTCACAAGTCTTCATACCCGCCGTGTGGAGAAATTTCTCCGTAATGCTTTATACCGCTTTCAATTTGCCTAGGCTTGAGTGAGTCGCATGAATACGGGTCTAACGCCGTCGCCTCGTCGTCTTCCCAAAGCAAGTACGTGCCTGATTGTATCTTTTTCAAACTTCATCCAACCTTCGCTTACTTACTAGGTTCTTGGATAAAGACGTTCGTTTGATACCGCCAATCCGCACCTGCTGTTCGAGACAGCGTCGGGCTATGCCATCGAAGTCAAGCTCCACGACCGCATCCGAGTCGGATCGCACACAAAGGCCATCCAAGACCACATCGCCGACTTTTCATAGTTCTCAAAGAGATGGTCTCCTTCTTCAGCTTTTCCCTCTTCGCAGACGAACTCGAGAACATCAACGACATGGTGCGTACCGTACCCGATTTATTACTGCCTCGTCTCACCGCTATCAGGAATCCTAAACGACCATCTCAAATCCCAATTCGTACTCAACCTCTCCAAGAGCGGGAAAAAGCTACCACTTTCCCGAGCTCGTCAAGCTCGTGCCAAATAACCACCACTATGCATGGATAGTCCAGTTCATCGTCGACAAGGACAAGCTGACGTTCATCAAGTGGATGGCAACTCTCACACGCAACATCCGTGCGATATGGCGGAGCACCCCCACGTCGCGATACGACGACGACGTAACGAGACGCCACGGCAGGGAGACGAGGGCGTGAGGAGGAGGACAAAGAGGGGCCACGACGACGATGCGATGCTCGGGGAGGACCAACGGCGTCAACGCAAACGACGACGACGACGAACGACGCGACGCCAGTACGGTGTGCGGACTTGGATGCCAACAACGCCGACTGACGACGGACGATGGCGACAATGACGCACGTCACGGCATACCCGATGGGCCCACCACTGTCCTCGTCCCCATCCCCATCCCCATCCCCGTCTCCGTCTCCGTCTCCGTCCCCTCATCCTCCACTACCACCACCCCACCACCACGACACGTCAACTGACGCAACGGCGTGCCACGACGCAGCAACGACGACGACTCCAAAAAGATAAGAGCCACGGTAAGAGTAAGGAAAGGGGCAAGGAAAAAGAAAAGACGGACAAGAGGGCCAAGGAGCGGAAGAAGCGGAGATCGAGCGAGACGATGGCAGAAGCAAATGGGCATCTTGGATGCCAACAACGCCGACTGACGACGCACGATGGCGACAATGACGCACGGCACGGCATACCCCATGGGCCCACCACTGTCCTCGTCCCCGTCCCCTCATCCTCTCACTACCACCACATCCCCATCCCCGTCTCCGTCTCCTCAGCCTCTCACTATTACCACACCACCACCACCACGAACGATGCGATGTGGCACCACGACACGTCAACTGACGCAACGGCGTGCCACGACGCAGCGACGGCGACGACTCCCAAAAAATAAGAGCCACGGTAAGAATAAGGAAAGGGGCAAGGAAAAAGAAAAGACGGACAAGAGGGACAAGGAGCGGATGAAGACGCGATGATGTGACGTGATGAGGGCGCGATGACAATACGACGACGAGGTGACGAGACGCCACGGCAGGGAGACGAGGGCGTGAGGAGGAGGAGGACACAAAGGGGCCACCGTGACGACGACGACGCGATGCTCGGGGAGGACTAACGGCGTCAACGCAAACGACGACAACGACGAACGACGCGACGCCAGTACGGTGTGCGGACTTGGATGCCAACAACGCCGACTGACGACGGACGATGGCGACGATGACGTATCATTAAATATACCCCATGGGCCTTCCATGCCGACAAACTCATGCTCACTTCACCTCAAATACGTGTCCTGGGCCCGTGCAGGCGCAGGAGTACTTCTACTATACGCTAAGGTGGGTCGCTTGGGCCGGCCAATGGGGTTGATGCCGTTAACTGGGTCGAACGGGTGGAAGTCTCTCCGTTTCGTCGTACCGAGAAGTCCTCATTGATTTACCTTTACCTTTCCCTTACCAGCCGCCACGTCTGGTAGTATGCTGTTGACCAAGATGATGAATCTGAATTGTGGGTCATTTCTGTGGCATGGCGCAATCACGTTGCCAATGGATTACGGCAGGCAGTGTGGGTGCCATGGCAGGAGAAGATGAATATTTATATTTGAGTTGATGACTCGGAAGGGACTGAAGAGGTGCCAGTGGGCAAATACTTTTGGAGCTGCACGTTCTATTCACCCACCAGTCATGGTGTCTGTGGTTGCCAGTGTGCGGGTGTGGGTTGGTGAGTCTGATACTAGTGCCAGTGTGTGGTGCTATTCCCTAAATTATGGTTTTCAGTATCATGATTATATGTACAGCTTTGAATATAGGAATAAATATAGAATATACTACTATTTTTCGTACTTCACTTGATAGACTTGCTAGCATTGAACCAATGTCATTACTACACATACAATCATTAGTATTGTTTTCCTTGATGTTGTCACAGCACCTTCCAGACTGTGATAGAATAGGCATATACTGCCTCCAGAGTCCAGACTATGATAGAATAGGCATATACTGCCTCCAGAGTCCAGACTATGATAGAATAAGCATATACTGCCTCCAGACTATGATAGAATATGGATATACTATTCAACTCTATGTCACTATGACATTATGTAGACTATGGATTGACTATGATTAAGCTATGTGTCACTATGTTTACTATGTTTACTATGGTGAAATCCTGGTTTTGCTGATGTGCGACAAAGGTGTCAGACATTACCTGAGTCGCAACGTAAGCAATAGATGCCTTTGTGGTGCTCCGCATTCCATGAATCCGTGCATTCCCAGACCGTGTGGCCCTGGGTTCTTGGTCCACAG
>JBBPPQ010000371.1:0-16483 GCA_038092035.1 Leccinum disarticulatum
CATTTTCGAGATTTTCAGTACTTGGAGAATAGAAAATCATCCATGACATATATCATCAGGGCAACTATATCGGCCTCTCTTACACATCTAGGTACCATCCTCTGATCAGTTTGGAGGTGATCTAACCAAAATTGAAGCCAGGAGGAGTAAAGTACATGTGTGGGAAATAAATCAAAAACATTGGAGACTTTGAAAACATGTCATTGTGAGCTCCACAATGCATTTCAAGGTATTCTAACAAGCAGGATATGTTTCTGTAATGTGTTTGTATCCTAAACATGCATAATACACATGTGTCATTTTGGTCCAATGGAATGCGCTTTTCACAGTATGATTCATGCATAGTGTGCAGTAGAGTATGCATGTTTGCAATCTGTGCATTGTAGTTGTATGGATCATGATATGCATATGTCACTTTATGCTTTTATAAATAGGATCAACATATCCTACCACTTATAATACTCAGATATGCAATGTGGAGCTCACAATGACATTTTTTTCAAAGTCTCCAATGTTTTAGATTGATTTCCCACGCTGGTCAACTTGTTGTTTCACTCCTCCTGGCTGCAGATGTGGTTGGAATGTCTTCAAACTGATGGGAGGGTTGTACCTATATGTATACCACAGGCCCATTCAGTTTCCCTGACCATATGTGCAATGTTCTATTTTCTATCTCCAAAATACCGAAACTCTCGAAAATGGTGAATTGAGACCCTGATGAGAGCCAAGTCAATTATGTGAGGTGATATAGCTCAGAATAATGAATGTGAGATGATGTTCCATGTATTTTACAAGCCATCAGTGTCACCCATAATGTCATTTCAATGTTTCGATGTTTTTGATATATTTCCCACGCTTCCAGGAAGTTTCTTTGACTCCTCCTGGCTTCAATTATTGTTGGAATGTCCCCAAATCGATGGGAGGATTGTATCCACATGCCTGCAAGAGTTCCATTAAGTTGCCCTGACTATATGCGCAATAAAATATTTCTATTCCCTAAATACTGGAAATGTCAAAAATGATTGTTTGTGACCCTTCAGAGAGCCCAGTGAATCAGCTAAAGTGATAGAAATCGAGGGAATACATGTAACCAGATGTGACATATATCTCTGAGCTATCTGCATCCACTGTAGGACTGCATTGAGCAACAAAGGGTTAGGAGGAGAACATCTCATACCATTACAGGCTTTTATCCCAGTCACAAGCCCTATTGACATGTTGTAGATATATATAAAGGGGATGTGGGGATGTACTCTTCAAGCTCATATGTTGAAAGGGTCAAAAATGCGAACATGTTTTCTGTTTTTCCCCCTATCTTTTTGTTCATCTCATACAACCATGTAAAGCCTCATTTAAGTGGTGGGAATGGTTTATTATAGCATATATACTATGTCTATACACTCAAACAATGTATAATGCTAAGAGAAAGCAGGGGAATGAGGGGAAAAACATTTAATGAGTGAGATTCCCAAAATGGCAATGTAGCAGGAGTAGTGGCTGCATTTGGTGCGCTTCTTGATTATGTAATCATATAGATTGTTGAGGCAGAAGCCCCTGTCAAGATAGGGGCAGTATCCCAAGCTGCGAAAATTTATTCCCAAAAAGGAAACTCATTATTCCTTTTTGGTCTTATGTAATCATACTTTAAGCGATTTCTCCTATCCATTGTGAATAACCCACTATTAGGGTTTGATTTATAAGCAGATCACAAGTTCACAGCTGACATAATATTAGATATATCTACATGCAATAGACAATAGCTCCCACGGGTCCAGTGGCTTTGGCCCAACCCATATTTTTTGGCAAGTGGGTACTGTGGCACATCCCATAATCATTTGGTCAAAAACAGCAGCTAAGGCTGACCCAGGATCATTACAGGACTTCACCGAAAGGCTTCAGGACTCACTGGGTCCTCTTTGGGGACGAACCTATCACCTAGGCAAGCCCCCTGATCATATCTGGTGGTATCCTTTCACCAGAGTTTTGATCTACACAGCGTACTAGTTAATGCTACATAGTGATCTCATGTGTAAGGTCACAGAAATCATAGAGAGTCACACTCTGACATAACCAAATATAGCCATTTCTCACTGGGCTTGACATCCGAGTCGTCTCCTTCATCTGTGTCGCCGTCTTCATCAGACAAGTCATCTGGCGGATCATGTCGTCCTTCTGCATGCAAAATATTGTCCCAATCACGAGTGATCTTGTGATCGATTCCACCACCACGAAAGCACATGAACATATCTCTATCAGCAAAGCTGAGGGACTCGTCAAATTGATCATGACTACAAAACATTTGAGACAACTTACATGATGTTTATATAGAAGAAGGTCCAATCTTCATGAGCTGTCCACCCTTCTGCTAGCGGCTCCACATTTATGAAGGATTCATTCCGAAGCAGTTGGTTGGAAGTTTGTCCTTCTGAGAACGCAGGAATGAGGTGCACACCTCGGATGACGCAATCAGGTTCCACAAAGCCAAATGCACCTTCCAGGTGCTCCTGATCGCAAAATTGGAGGTGAGGTAGTCGCTTGACATCCCATCCGAACTTGTAGTTGACATCCAAGTGGAACCAGCGGACGAATAGGACATTGATTCGCTTCGGCTTCAAAAATGCAGCCTGAGATAGATGGTCTGGGCGGTGCTCTACCAAGACATGAAAGATTAGGCAAACACGGGCATACCAATAGGGATGAAACCGTTCATCCTCCTGTGAAAGGTGCATGATATCAGCTTGTGTTACGACTGGCCTTGGGTAAGGTCGGCCATAGACCTATGCAAACCCGCTGACCTGTAGCAAGGCAAAGAGGTGGCGCATAAGGGCCAGAGGTCGGACAGAGGAGAGGGCTCCAGATATACTGGTGGACGAAGGACTCCCAGTTAAGGGTGGACGAGGACTCGAGGAAAGGAAGAGGAAGGTCTATTGCATGGCAAAGACGAGGCTACTAGCAAGTGATACTATAGGTAGACCAAGATGAGGATCGTGGGAACTACAGGAGACATCTAATATAGCTAAGCGAGTCGTGCATGGACCAAGACAAAAGAGGATGCTAGGAACAAGGGGAAAATGAGGGGTTTCTATGAGTGGATGATAAGAATACATGTGGAGTGATGAGAAGAGGAGAAGTTGAGAAGAAGTCGGAGATTGGAGATCTGCAGTAAGAAAGATGAATAAGAAGGCTGCGGAGCACTAGGGTTCTGAGTAAGCAAGGATAAGAGATAAGAGACGATAAGAGATAAGAGAGATAGGGGATACTCGGAGATAGAGAGACAGAGGAGAAGGAGACAAGAGAGACAAGAGAGACTTAGAGAGACAAGAGAGACTTAGAGAGACATGAGAGACATGAGAGACTTAGAGAGACAAGAGAGACAAGAGAGACAAGAGAGACAAGAGAGACATAGAGAGATGAGAGAGTCAGGAGAGACAAGAGAGACTTAGAGAGATGAGAGAGTCGAGAGAGACGAGGGGTTGGGGGAGTTGGGACGGCTTCGAAGACTTTGGGGAGATTCGGGAAGACCGTGGGAAGACTCAAGAGGACTGTGGGAAGACTAGAAGAAGGAAAAGACAGGGGCCAAGGGGCAAGTTGTAACAGCTTGTGTTCGCGGATTGATTGAGTCTTGTTCTCGGCGAAGATCATATGTAGTGTAATTGATGTGCAGAAACGCATGTTGGAAGAATTGGTTGTCTTGGATGATAACACAGCTTTGGTCATCATCTGAGAATTCATGCTCATCTCCGTTGTAGACCAGGCCACGCATGCAAGCCAGCAGGTGGTCCTTCAGACGTGGAAGGAAATTCTGACAAAACTAGTACAGTTGCTATCTTTCAAACAGCAGCTAAAGACATACCTTAATCATGGGGTCATCACCTTTATCTCCTAGCCAAGCTGTGAGATCATGTGCATTCCGCGTAGACGCAGCAATATGATAATGATCTGTGAGTGATGAAGGAGTTTGTGCTGGCAGGGTACTACGGGCCACATTTGAGCATTGATTGCTCAGGCTGTCGGCTCCTCGAGTCGCTTCCCATGTGTCATTGACCTGGTTGAGAAATCGTTCAATCAACTCTTGATTGGCAATGCTTGCTGTTCACAAGTCTTTTAGCAAAATTCTGCTTTGAACAGCGGTGCTTGAGCTCACCCTGTTCAATCAGTAACATGGAGTAGTCTACTAGGAGATTACACTTACTATCTGTGTAGAGTAGCTATCTGTAGTCCCATACTTGCGAATCATCTCTGGATAGTCGCCCAATGCACTGTGATACTTGTAAGTCGACAGATTCAACTTCTTGATCTTGGCTCCAGTGCTTGCATTTCCGGTTCTCACCAGTCGAGGATTCTTTGCAATGAGGGCTGCTCACCATCGAGCATGGGTGGCTGATTCATGGGGTAGTTCCGTTGTCTCATATACCGCACATGTCGTCTTTTGAAACTTTTGGGTTGAATAGCCAAGATGACGTGTTGCAACGTCAAACAAGAAGAGTGTGTCGTCTGTGTGGGACTGAAGCTTCGCAAACACATGCCACGTAGCCAAGTCAAAAAGAAGATCGAGGACGATCTCATTATGAGGAGAGAGGAGCAGTCCTTCAAAGACCGGCATAGCACACTAGAAAACATTATTTTCAAACACATTCTGTGTAAATGAGTAGTAAGGCATACCTGAAGAAGATCCTCAAAGTCTCTCACTGCAAGTCATTTCATAGCTGAAGATTTTGATGAAACGCTCGGATTGGATGATGAAGCGATGGTGTCATCATGAGTCATGAAAGATAGGGAGAACTAGGAACAACGACAGGGAGAAATGGGAACTGGGAGATCGGGGAAAAGCGGGATCATCAGCGATGTGGAAAGTGATGTGAAATCGCCCGAGATCTATAATACAAGGTAAAGACAAAGTAAAGGCGATAAGCGTGACAGAAGGAGAGAGAAAAGAAGTACATAGAAAACTCAGGAGACAATCGTAACATGGTCAATGAGCTTCAACTTTAATTAGTACGAGTCTGATCATAGTATGGTCTCTGACATGGTGACTTGAACTTCATAGGATCATGAGAAGATATATCCAACACTTGCACGCATTGCAAAGGATATCTGTGCTATTCCTGCAACATCTGTTCCATGTGAAAGGTTGTTTTCCGCTGGTGCCGAAATTGCTACTGACCGTCGATCTCGTCTTGGTGCAGAAAAGTTTGAACATTTACAAGTCCTCAAACATTCCTGGCGACAAACCTTTCAAGATTGTGCTACCATGAATGCGGCTGATGTGGAGGAGATGAGCCTTGTTGAGTTTGAAGAATTACTTAGTCGTGAGGTTGAGCTGGTGGAATGGGACTCAAAGGCCACGGACTTTGTAGTTACTACTACTAGCTATCATTTTGTACTGCATTGAAGTTGAACTTATGAACCGGTCATGTAAAAGACCGGTTGCAACTGACTGCCACCGGTCTTTGACAATAATCTTGTTGGCCCTGAACCAGCAACCGGGTATACCTGGAATACCCGAGACTGGCAACTGCAGTTCGGTTGCAACCGCACCCAGTCCGGTTTGGTTGCCGGTCTTGATGTGGTCTGGCAACTGGACCTCAAATCACTAAGTGCAATATGTATAGGAGATGTCGGTCTGTCCTCAGAGGAAGGGGCGGGCGAAGCAGATGCGACACATGAGTGAATGAAGTTGCCTCCATTGTCAGAGAGCGTAGGAGAAGCAGGACTGATTCCCTGGAGGTTGGTCATCTAAGCGATTGAGGATCGGATCCTTCCACTGGCAGTCTCAGGTGATCCTGCTTATAGAGTGTTCTGTGGCCAGTAACCTGTGATTTCAATACGTCAAGGGAACCTGACCTTTTCAGCTCTGTCGAGCTCTGAGTAATTCATAAATTCAGGAGTCACTCGGGGCTTCCCAATCTACAACTTGTATCAACAAGGCTTGAAGGCAATGGTTTCCAGGCATTTGGTGGACGGTGATGTGTTCTCAATTCATCTAGCAGAAAGACACCTTGGAGCAGAATGTATTGATGGATGGAAGGTGTAGTAGTCTTTTTGGCGGGTGTGTTTGTGTGTCCAGAGTACTCATTGCACACTGATACAATTTTTTTTCATTCATTGCTTCGATCAACCAGTGGAGATTCTAGGTGTCATCTGGCCCAAACTCTGATTTGAAGATGATGTTATTGAGAAAATAATGGGGTCCATAGCGGTGGCACTTTGATCGACTCGTGATTTTAGACGTGTCTGGCCTTTCGATTGAACACGATCATGTTTTGAACTTCTTGATTTGTCTGAGTCTGGGGTTCTGATATTCATGTAGCAGAAAATCATCTTGGAGCAGAATGTATTGATAGAAGGTATAGTAGTCATTTTGGTGTGTGTGTTTGTATGTCCAGAGTACTCATTGCATGCTAATACCTTTTATTATTATTTTCATTCATCACTTCGATTGACCAGCGGAGATTGTAGGCGTCATCTGGCATAAACTCTAATTTGAAGATGATGTTATTGAGTAAATCATGCCAGGTTCCATTCAGTGGTGGCTCTTCGATCAACCGGTGATTCTGGGCCTTTCAATTGAACGTGATCATGTTTTGAAGATCATGATTTGTTTGAGTCTGGATTTCTAGACCATAAGCACATTTTTCATTTCAGGGCTGTAAGTTTAACAAACGTGAGGTTACAACCTGAGTCAAGTCATTACAGATTTGTGCAGGTTCAATTTCATATACATGTGTGCCGTACAATCATCTTTCCGTCGTTCACTGCATTTTTTTTTTTTCAGTTCCCTCCCTATGAATAGACATTGTAGTCATCACTCAGTCTGGTATAGAGATGCTGTGAGCTTGTTGTGAATGAAATTTTTAGAAAGAAACCTACAAATGATCCCATGCTTGATTCCATCACAAATATGTTCTGTACACTCCTCGAAATCGAATGGGACAACATCTTGAAAGGCTGTAGCTGCCACTGGAGCGACCTCCTTGGACTTCATGACAAGTAGGTCACTCTTCCACAAATGAACATTTTGTCCACGTCAAACAATTGTTCAATTGCTCGATTGTACATCTGGGAAGAGGTTCGTTGCATGGTGGTGAAAGTGGTGAAGACAAAAGGGCTGGAACATTCTTGAAAGGTAGCGGACTGATAGTCGAAGTATTCAGATGGAATCCATGGAGATATGATGGGTTCAACACCATGCTTGACAGTTACTTCGACAAGAAGAGGGTGAGTGCACTTCATCCCGTAATATGCAGCCGAGACATAGTGAACGTCGGAGTCGAGCTGGGACATGTGTATCATGAGGGGCTGTCTGGTGAGATACAAGGTAGGGGTACACACCCCACCGGAAATGAGTTGTTGATATTCTTCGATATGACAGACATCTCTCTCCGTCATGTTTCTGTCCGTGTTCATATTGAAGGCAGTCATGGTGTTTGAAGGACAAAGAGTTTTTTTTTTTGGATTCAAGATGCCACTGTGGTGTCGAGAAAGAGCATATTCAAACAGATTCAAGTCTGAGATCCCCCTGTAGCTCTGGCATGGCGGCACAGTGAACTAATGCCAATTAAGGTGCACATTTATGCTGAGTTCATCCGGAACTTATCAAAGATTGATAGTCATCGTGATGGACATTTGTCCACCAGACTCGGAGGCCCTATGAATGAAGTGAGTTCAGATCAGTTAGATGAGTAAGATAACGACTTGGAAGCGGAAATATGTAGAAGGAAGATTATAGTAGTATTGGGACTCAGGCTCAGGCTGGAATGTGATGGTCACGTCCCATTTTGAGTGTTCGATCTGATGGCTATGCATAGCGAGACAATTGAAGTTGTGAAGCAATCGGCTCATTGCTCATCGAGCCTGAGGAGGATAACAGATGAGGACAATATAATTGAGTGAGAAAGAGACAAAGTGGTGGGTAGCATGTAGACGTTGACACACCAATTTATTCATACTTTGCAAATAAATAGGACTCAGAGTGAGAGGGTAAAGGTGAGAGGTGAGAGAAAGAGAGATACAGAAGTAAGAGTGAAGATCAGCTTGGACTGAGTGATGATTGAAGCCTGTAAAATGAAAATGTGCGGGCGACAACCATTGAATGAATGCGAAGTGCATAGAGAAGAGTCTGCATGAGGATTGTCTTCAAACAGTGTTCCATTGTTAAGTTGTCCATCATAATTCCATATGCTTCCTTTATGTCAAAATTGCACAAAGAAGTGGAAGCAACCGACATAGATAATTGATGCGAGGCTATATCTTACAATTCTATGAAGATGAGGCACTGCAAGGCCAGCTGAAAAGAGTCACCTGATATTCAATGCCATCAATACACTTGAAATAGAGTAGAACTGGAAGAGTAGTAAAACAGAAAGACCTCAAGACAACTGCTTGACATCTGTCAGCCAAATGTGAAACTGGTAGAGATTCCAGACACCTTGTTGTCGACTCACACCAACGTTGGAGCCATAATTAAACATTGATGACTTGGAGGAGTTGCTCTTCTTCACCTCCTCTTTGTTCTGTTCGTAATGAGATACAAAGAGTTGGAAAATTCTCCTGCGTGACAATTCAAGGTTCAATTATGCATTCAGTATTTGAACAACAGTGTACAACGCCATACACTCGACTTCCTGAGGTTAAGATACGATCAAGGATTGAGGTCACAGAAGCACCAACTTGTCCTGTTCGCGGAAAAGTTTTGGGATCAACTGAAGATAGCCAGTCTTGAAGGTGGTCTCGATTGTGGCCAAACGACGTGCAGTCAAATAGGTTGTTGTCATTCAATAATAAACCATTGAATTCATCCGCCAATTGATGATGAGGATAATTTGTTGCTTTCCATTGTTGCTTTTGTACATTTTCTGTGGCACGATACGCATAGAACAGGGCCTATGATAAACATGCTGTCATATGTGCATGACCAGTTTTCAATGGACCATCCTGAACTCGGTGGAGAGACCCGGGGCGGTGATACAGATGTCTCAGGTTTTGTCGTGCGACTCTCGACTCGCTGTCATTTACGGGAATGGATACTATTACCTTGTTGATGTGCACTGGCAGGAATTCGGATGTCCGAAGCATTGCATTTGCCGATTATTTTGGACGGTGACAAGGTCTTGGAAACCACTTCAAAACAGGTATTGTATGTGATTGTTTGCTTATTCGACTTCATCAGGAAAAACCACCCACTGATATTCGGCCCAAATACTATGTATTCCCTCGGAATTACCCTTGAATATATAATATAAGTATTTCCCATATTACCAGTATTTTGTCGAAATTTATAGCCCCCCTATATAATGCTAATAATAATCAGGAAATCATATATAAATGGTGCAATTCTATCTAATTTCCAATACATATATCCCATTTTTTCCTCGAATGCTGCACATAAGTGTTCTAATTAAGCTGCAATACCACTCATCATTCACGCCAGAAGAATTACAAGATGATCAAAAATATTTATTATTCCTACATCAAAACCTGACATAGTACCACTCTACATACCATTGTCATCTAATCTAGATACTTGTCAAGCTATGAAACAAATAGTCAGTAATGAATGATAGTCTAGCTTAACAAATGTACCAAGTGTACAAAAGAAGTGAAGTGTACCAAGTGTAGGAGACAGTGTACCAAGTGTACAAAAAGCGAAAAAAGTGTAGGAAAAAGCTTCCCAAGTGTACAAAGATGCTATCAAACGAAGTCAGTAATGAATTATAATCCAACTTGATACACTTACCATCATGAGTGAGTGAGTGGTGACGAGTAGAAGAACAATAATAAAACATAAGTGAGTGAAGTATAGTGAGTGAAGTGTAATGAGTGATGTGTGGTGAGTGGTGGGTGGTGGGTGGTGGGTGGTGGATGGTGAAAGTGGGGAAGAAAGAGAGGGTTGGGAACAAAATATTCGACCTGAGTTGCTTATATAGTGTGGGGGGTAAAAATAGTTACAAATAAATTTGTCAGCAGGTCCGCTTTTTTCAACATCAAGTGTAGGAACTTGGTCTTATATAACAGTCTCACTTCAACACTCTCTAAGTAAGGAGGGGCAACACCCGCAAACAAACTGTGATGCTTAGTAAGCAATCTACGGTGAGACTGATGGCAAATGCATCCACAATGCCACACACAGACCATTGAGCGAGGAAAACCAAGTTAAAAGGTATCATAGATCATATATGAGGGTGATAGGGTAACTAAGAACAATTAGAATACTTTATAAGTGTGAAAACTAAGGATATGGATATGATAATAGATATGATAATTCTGCCGGTTAGTACTCCTCTTCATCAAAGTCGCATTCCACCTCTCATTGTGATCACGATGGTTCTCCAGTGACCACTAATATGGCACCCAATAGCCCCTTGCAAGATCAGGACCTTCCCCTCCTTTGTTTTTGGCAAATATTTGGCTGCAGGAACTGTTGTGTCAAATTGCCGGTGCCATCGTATCTGGAGGTTGTTACAGTTATTCCTATGGAGTTCCGCCTTCGTCATTCTTCGTTTCGTTTCATTCTTTTTCCCTTCTGTATGTCTCTTCGCTCTGACTCTTCCATTCTCCTTTCCCATCCTTGATATGATGTGTAATCCCTATCTTCTTATCGCCTTATCTCTTATCCTCACATCGCCTTATCTCCTTACTATCTTATCTTCTTATTGTCGCATCCACTTTATCTCTTTATCTTGTTATCTCCTATCTCAACCTGCCTTATATGTCTCCCTCTTGTTCACTGCTACTTACACTGCTTGGTCCGTGCGCTGCACTCCTTGCTTAAATACCCAGTAGCACGATAGTGTTGTTCTCTAGCTAGATCTACGCAATCAAGCGTTAGTATTCAAAGCTGTCTCGAGCCCTTAGTGTGATCACTTAAGGTAGAGAGATTCTTCCTTGCATTCGTCTCGACGTGACTCTCTGTGAGCTCCTCGACGATACAAGTAACGCTTCACGTAACAGAGGTCAATTTCAGCAACACGTAGCTTTGGCACATCCTCAATGATGTCGCATATTTTGATATTGTTCAATTTTGCTTGGGCAAGCTCCTTCCGTTCCTTTCGAATAGCATTCAGCTCCCGGTTCTTCTTTGCAAGTCCTCGATCATAATCAACTTGTGCTTTCCGGCGCGAGCGTTCGTCACCACATTTGTCAACTGCATGAGCTCGTGAGCGGAGCTTTTTGCTTGCTTCAGGACCCAGGCCATTGCTGATATACGAACCAGTGCCATTCTTCTTGTACATGAAGCAAGAGTTGAAGTGTGATAACGACATGCTGGAGGCACGTTGCAGTGAGGTACATACCGTGCCGAGTGCTCCTTCGTTGTCGTCATTTGTTGTTTTCATGTGAGCTAGCTTCTTCACAAGGTCACAAACGACTGCACATGAGGTGTCTGTGAAGACACCACCCTCTTTGAGATGAAAGGTAGGTTTAGGGGCCGGCTCGAGGGTAGTGCCATCTTCAGATACTGGAATCCCGGTGGTTGTGCACTTTCTCGAGGCTCCAGAATGTGCGAGATACATTGATAATGCATGGTTTCACTTGGTAAAGACTCCAAAACGTGTTTGTAGAGTGTCGAGACTGATCTTTTGCTTGTCATGCTCGACAGTGACTGTTTTGCATTGCTCTTTTAGGACAAAGAATAGCCTTATCCCTATGCATGAAACACTTGCGCTCATTCCAATACCACCTCTTGTATGTATTCAAGACTGTTCCTCCTTGTCCGCAAGCTGTCTTTGAAACTCAGAGACAGTGAGATTGGGGGGATGTTTTCTCCTTGACAGCCAGCATTTAAGTGATCCATATGAGCCCTTTGTTTCTTTGATTGTCATTTTGATGTCTTCCGGCGGTCGTCCTTTCCATGGTGGACAGGCATTGACGAGCGGTGCTTCTGCAGATGCGCCCAGACACGTCTGTTGAGGCGCGTTAATTGGCTTACCAGCAGCATACTACTCCAACACATCTTCACCCCATTTCTGAGCCAACGAGTAACTCCGAGTGGTGACTTTTGGATTGGGATGCATGTTTTTTAGTATGCTCTTTGAAGTCTTTGTCGAGAAATTTACTAATTTATACCGGAAGTGCCATTTCTTGGAGCTCCTGCCCCACATATTACATTTTCACTAAAACCATTACATAGAATACAATAAGATCAATATTTTGTACAATTTTCTCCATACAAACTTGTCATGGTTTGCAGAGCCTGGTTAGGAATTATGCCAGTGACCGGTTGGTCATATCTCCCCCCTATGGGGTATGCACGGGCGGAGTCCAAATTTGGCGGAGCGTTGCCGCTCCCCACTCTAAGTCTTTGCCACATGTTTTTGCTATACTTGTGACACTTTTGACTACACTTTTGCTTACACTTTTTCGCTTTTTTGTACACTTTTCTGTACACTTGGTTGTCCTGTACTTTTTCGCTTTTTGTACACTTTTTTTGTACACTTTTCTGCACACTTGGTAGACTTTGTCCTGTACTTTTTCGCTTTTTTGTACACTTTTTTTGTACACTTTTCTGCACACTTGGTACACTTTGTCCTACACTTTTCGCTTTTTGTACACTTTTTTTATACACTTTTTCGCTTTTTTGTACACTTTGTTGGTACACTTTTTTGTACACTTTTTTGTACACTTGGTACACTTTTTTGTACACTTTTTTTATACACTTTTTCGCTTTTTTGTACACTTTGTTGGTACACTTTTTTGTACACTTTTTTTGTACACTTTTCTGTACACTTGGTACACTTTGTCCTACACTTTTTCGCTTTTTTGCTACACTTTTTATCAGATATTATCAGATATTATCAGGAAATTGCAGGAAATATAGATATTATGCAAGGTATATTTTTTTCTGTACACTTGGTACACTTTGTCCTTCACTTTTTATCAGATATTATCAGATATTATCAGAAAATGTCAGGAAATATGGGTATTAAGCACACATACCAAGAATTGTGGCAATTATCCGTGGGTGGTTTTTCCTGATAAGTTCTCGGCTTCTGCAGCAGGTACGGGCAACATGTCACCTGCATGAAGAGTGCTCTAAAGCTTTGAAACATCGAACTTCCACCATCAAGTCAGATGTACACAGTTTGTTGAGTTGTCCAAGCTTTACAGGGTGCATCAGAAAAATATCTTTGCACGACCTAGGACAAGAGGCTGCGACGTAAGCCCCGAAACCTCCATCTGAAAGATCAACTAATACATTTGGCAGGGTTTTTCCTTCTGCATAGTGACCAGTGACAGCGAATGCGGATTGTATTGGCAGCTGAGATCTTACCACACAGATTTTTTCCGTTGTTCCATTTTCGTTCTTGAGCAAAGTAGAAAATATCCACTATGAAGAAGGGTGACAGCGCGCATCACGCAAGACCAAAGGGTCCAAAATGTGTCAGCATCTAGCCAAACTGCATTCCACAAGATACAACAACACCAAATATACCCTTGACAAAATGAAGAAATTATACAAAAAATCAAATAATGTACTTACAATAAAAAAAGACAGAGAAACAATTAGATAGCTTTCTACATACCCACAATACCCTTTTCTAGTAGTATGTCACTTTAGGTTTTGCCGACTTTAAGTTTGGCCAATCATTCCACATTTCTATTTCCGCATTTCCTTTTTTGTCAAAGTTCCACTTTCTTTAATTACCAATGTGTCGTGCTCTTCACGCCAACCCACTCTTCCCTTCCTACTACCACCATCTCCCATACCATGGCCCGCCATCGTTCCTCATCCCCTGCTTCCTCAGTATCATGTTGTAGAGCGCAGTATGCCTCTATGTTTATATCACCTTCTTTTCACACATTCTAGATACTCTCCCCATTGTTCCTACTGATTACCAGACCATTTATTGCTACTCCGATGCTACTCTGATGCTAGTCCTGTAGTCCTGTACACTTGAACTATCCTCATACCGACCGGAGACTCTTCACCTTAGACCGGCAACTCTTTCTTTTACTTACATTTGATTTATCTTTGTTTGGCCTTCTTTGTAGATTGCTATATCTACTTCTGAGGTACTTACACAGTCTTGGGACATGCCTGGGACTATAAAAGACTTGTTCTCAGTTTTGCAATACATCTTTTGCTATCTATGACTTACTATTTATTGTCCGACACACCACAGTCTCCCATAGCTCACCCTCGAGCTCGTTGCCGCCGTTTCCCTTCACTGACCTACACCGGACTATCACAGGAAACTCCGGTCTACCTTCGGACTAGCGCAGGACTACCTCTGGACCACAACCGGAGGCACTTCCAAAGTCCCTTCTCATCACCCCACTTCTCCCAAGGACTTCAAGACTCACTGGATCCTCTTTAGGGTCAAGCCTTTCGCAAGGTGAACCCCTGATCACTACCTGGCTACTCATCTAGTCAGGTTGTTGTCTACACAGCGTGGCCGTTCTCGGTCGCACACTCGTTCTGTGACACCAGAGGTGCCCACAAGTGCGGCACCTCGAGTTGCTACCAGCGACGGGACAGACCGTTCTTGTGAAATCGTGCTCAGGCTAAATGTGCACATTGGTCTCCCTCCCCTGCTCCTACGCTGTGTCGATGGAAAAACCACCATGTGCTCCCCTTGGTCTGCCACAAGGGTTCCTGCTCGTGCTGCCACTCCTTCGCAGTTCACATGTCTGAGGCAGCCTGCCTCAGCGATCTAGGCTTCATGGAGTCGATTGACTGTCTCGCGGACAATGCGCCTCTCTACACTTGGCACAAACCGTACTTGGTGATCAACAGGCGTCTCAACAAAGCCTTGGATGAATGCAATGATCTCCACCCTCAGCTTGAGGCAGAACACGACAAGAACTCCACCCTCTCCTCTTTCGCGCCTGCGCCTGTCTGCGCTCAGGACAAGGCACGCCACTGGCATCTTGAGCAGGCTCGAGCAGCATCCCTCGGGGGACCACCCCTTGATCTTTCCTCTGGTCTATCCACAGCCAGCTCCTCTTCTTTACGTGGGAGGGTGCAGGGTCACGCTGCTTTGAGTCAACATATCCAGGATTGCCCTGTTCCACAGTGAACAAGCCGCGGGCTACCAGAAACAATGGGACACCATTCATGCTCGCGCGGTAGATCAGGCCATGAACACTCCATCATTTGAGCAATGCATCAGGGTGGAGCAGCCCCCCAAGTCCATGACCGAGGATGAAGCTCCCGAGGTTCAGCCACAGGCCCCTTGTCTATCTACCACTCCTGCGACTGATGCACCTATGCGCCCGTCCCGCACTCAAAGGTGGATCCAATTCAATTTCACAAAATGAAATGTACCCTTACCAAAAGAGGCTCCTGCCATCACCGCTCCCGTCGACGAATGGGCTGACTTCATTGAGGAGTGTCAGGAACTCTGTCCCTACGAAAAGGAGCATAGCGGGCTTAGGAGAATGCTCCCCAGAGCAACGGGCCAGAACACCCTCATGGACGATTGAGGTGTCCAACTCGCCAGTTTGTCAGGGGATTCCTCTTCAGTTGGAGCGTCTTGCTCCTGTGCCACGCAATGACTACAACCGCATGGTGTGGCAGTGAGAACTCGTTCGCCTCCTTCTTGTACTGGGACAGTACCACACCCTTCTACATTGGGCCGAGGTAGCACCCCTTGTCGCTGTGAACAGTATCATGGCTCACATTGTTGATGATGTGGTACCATGGGCCCAGCGTGTTGCTAGTGAAATGCTTGGGCTTATTGACCTCGCAGGAGGATTTGACAACCCTAACATAGCCACCATCTATGCCCCAATACAGGAGGACATGCAGCGCCCCATCACCAATGATGAGCTTACTAATCGCTTCTACAAGTGGTATGCATCGCAGGCTGAATCACTCCATGTACCGATCGAGGATGTTACACCCCTCGTGTTTAATCAAGACATTCCGGAATGTGAATGCATCATCGAGCGGTTTGGGGAAGCCGTGGTTCATTACGAACTTCCCTTCACGCCCAGACTTGGGGATGAGCCACAGCCTTTGGGTGATGCCTGTTACGACTGTCCCCGACGTTCTCTATGTATCTCTTTTCCCTTTCTCTTTGCTATGCCTTTCGCCTCTACATCGTATTCACATTGTACCATAAGACCTTGGGCGATTTCACGTCTCGTTCCACATCGCTGATGGTCCTCGCTTCCTCTATCTCCTATCCCTGTTTCTTCTGTCTTTGTTCCGAGTCTTCCCTACCCTTCTGACTCATGATGACACCATTGCTTCGTCATCTGTATTACTGATCCTCCGCAGCTTCTTAATCATCCATACTGCGGATGACGCGTCCCTTCCTTGCGATTCCTTCGCATTCCATCTCTTTAGTATATATAGAGTACCATCTCGTTTTGTAACCCTAAGCTAGAGCTACTTGGAATATCATCTGAGTCTCCTGCATTCCCTCGAGTCCTTCGTCCCTCAGTACCTTCGAGCCTCTGCCCTCTTCGGGTGTGACCTTAGTCTTCGAGTCTTCGAGTGAAGCGACTCTTCGTGAGATCCTCCTCATCGAACCCTCAG
>JBBPPQ010000372.1:0-16478 GCA_038092035.1 Leccinum disarticulatum
CACGAATCGTGCATGCATGCTTGAATGGTCTGATTGTCCTCTTGAAGAACTGATTCACAGGTTTCGGGAAACACCTTTGGAAGTTATGAATGAATGCATACGTTCAATCGCAATTGACCGGCCCGCTGTCATCAACAGTCGTCGTCGACATTACACATGTTCTGCTCTTGTGAGTCACATTGTCTCTCGTGCTCGGACATTGAAATGCATGGGGTATGACGTTGTCAACGATATTCTTGTCGCTTATTTTCCTTTTGATCACAATTTGGATTGTGATCACGAATCTAAACTCTTTCGCATCCTATGTCACGAGTATCATGCCAACATCATCCACACATTACTATCTGCCTCCGAAATCTCTACAACGAAAGGTAACGAAAGGCGGCTGCAGAAAGTACGGCGAGTACAACAACTGGATTGTCAGTCGAGCGTGTATAATGACGAATGGCCTAACGTTGTCTCAAAGGAGACTATCTTTAATTGTCTTAACCAATATTATGAAGGTAGCAAATGGACTTCGCCACCGGTATGTGCGGTGTGTGCTCAAACCCGGCGAAACTGTACGCAAATTGATGTTTCTTCCGATTTGACGGATGTTCAACGTAACTGCCTGTTATTGAAGACGGATTCAAAAATGAGTGAGTACGTCGTACAACTGTGTTGTAAGCAGTTTTCTTTCGTTAATCCAGCGATGAACGGGCTGTTGCTCGACGATCACGGTGTCATCTGTGACAATGTGAAGAGGGCTGTCATTTCTGTTTGTTCCGAGTGTCATCATGCTCTATTGAAGACGAAAATTCCACGTTTCGCGCTAGCAAACGGCCTGTATCGTGGAAAATTACCTTGTGAGTTTGATGATCTAACATGGGTTGAAGAAAAGATTTGTGGTATTTTCTGTGCTACTGCACATGTCACTCGCCTCTTCCAATCGTCGGATCCTTCCCAACCTAAAATTTTCCACGGAAATACGTGCGCCCATGACATGAACGTGATAAGTACCGCGTCTGTCCTGCCTCGTACTCCGGCTGACGTTGCTGGCTTTCTGAGTGTGGTGTTTGTGGGTCGAGACAAATTTGATCCGAAGTCACTAGGCTCTACCTTTCGGGTGCGTAAGGGTAAAATTTTGGGGTTTTTGTTATGGTTGAAGAAGCACAATCATTTGTACGCTAATATTCCTATAGATCCTGAGTTGATCGAACTTTATCCGGACGACGGTTGTCTTCCCGGTTTAGGTGACCGCGTTATTGAGGATCGACAGTCTGATCCCAAGTCTCTTTTTGACGACGAAACAGCAGGATTTGAACCTCATCCCGCGACATCATTGTACAACACAAGTGAATCGATGTCTGTTACTTCGGATTGTGAACCAGTAACTTTGGTAGAAAAAATGGGCGTATCCGATCCTGAGAGTGTGAAATTGAGCGGTCGGACATTCACTGCTGCTGCACTTCGTAATCTTCTACCTCAGTCAGAAAAAAGTACACTTCCTGATCTTCTTATACAGAGAGGGACACAACCAATAGATGAATATCAGAATCCGGATCTTCTACCTGGTATGTATCCTACACTCTTTCCATTCGGAATTGGTGGATTTGAAGAGAAAACCAGGCCAATTTCATTGTCGTTTCAACAACAAGCTCGTTACACACTTACTTTGTGTGATCGTTCGTTTCGGTATCATCATTCTTACATGTTTGTCGTTCTCAACATTGTTCAAAGACGGTTGGCTCATCTGCATACTGCTTTTACGTGCAGAAAACATAATTTTGACCAGATTGCTCGCAACCTCACCAGCTTATCGCCTGCACTTCTTCAACAAGTCGCGAATCGCCTTCAACTTGAGCATAAGATATCTGACATGACATCAGAAGAACAAAATGCTCTGAAACTTCTGCACCATGTCAATATGATTTCCGCACGAATTCCAGGTTCGGAGGCTTCGCAGATTTATATTCGTAACGAGATTCGTAGCTATTTCAGTTACTTCGGCTTGCCTCACTTGTTTTTCACGTTCAATCCCAGTGTTGCCCACAGTCCGATTTTTCAGGTGATGTATGGTGATAAGAGCGTGAATTTATCT
Source organism: Leccinum disarticulatum (assembly GCA_038092035.1). Lineage (NCBI taxonomy): Eukaryota > Fungi > Basidiomycota > Agaricomycetes > Boletales > Boletaceae > Leccinum > Leccinum disarticulatum. The sequence continues at coordinate 2,081 of JBBPPQ010000372.1, forward strand.
GACCGTTTTCCCGCTCTTGTGAGCGCTCGCGAGCGTGCCATCCGTCTCGCCCTTGACCCTGTCGCTGCTGCAGAATTTTTTGAATTCTCCATACATTGCTGCTTTGAACACTTACTTGGTTGGGAGCATGAAAAGCGTGCATCGTCACCTTCGGGCGGCATATTCGGACATCTGTGCGCGTTCTATGGTACTTGTGAGTACACTGAACGTGGATCTCTTCATGGTCATTTTCTTCTATGGCTTCAAGGAGGTGCTAATCCATCTGTGATTCATCACAAACTGCAGACCGATCAGTTTCAACAGAAATTCTTTGCTTTCTTCGACAACATCATCCATCATCATCTTCCTGATGTCGAAATTCCGATCGATTCCAAATATGATCCTCGAGTCGAGCGACCGCCTCATCCACCGCCTCTAGGTGATTCCTCTCTTGATATTTTGAATGAATGGGACTCTGTCTTTGTTACCGAGATTAAGAAATGCGGAGAGGTGTTGCAAAGACATAATTGTCGCCCGGTTTGTCATAAGTATGGAAATGAGAATAGATGCCGCTTTCTTTTTCCACACGAGATCGTAGAAGCTTCTCATTTCGATCCTGAGACAAATTCTGTTGTTCTGATGTGTACAGATGCAAATGTAAATTACTTTAACCCGTATATCCTTGTCTTTTGTCGTCACAATCATGATTTGAAGTGTATTCTATCTGGAAAGAGTGCTAAGGCCGCCATGTTCTATATATCAGACTACATTACAAAGATGGGTTCAAAGACGTACGAGATGCTCACTCTTCTCTCTCGTGCAGTCGCGCGCATTCCTGCTGAAGCTTCCAACAAACCCGTTGTGGATAGCGCTCGAACACTACTTCACAAATGTCTGTCGCAGTTCAGTAGACAGCAGCAGATCCACGCACAGCAAGCTGCACGTTACTTATCTGGCCATGATGATAGCATATCCTCTCATAGAACTGTACCTGTCATGTCGTCTATTGCAGTAAGATACGTTAAAGAGAATTATCTTGTTCGAAACGACGATCATAGTTTGCTTACTGAAACAGGTGATGATGAAGACACTGAACAGTTGCAGTTACGAATATCAACCGACAAAGAAGGAAAATTGGTTGAAGCAAATCAACTTCACCATTATCTGTACCGAGATGACGACCTTCGTGACGTAACCTTTTTCGAATTTTGTCGACGTTTTGAACTACAGACGAAGACAATATCGAGACGCAATAAACACTCACATGAAACACGCCTAGGGGTTCTTCACAGACACAAGCTGAAAGACAGGCATCCGTTACACAACACGCATGAAATTTTGGAACATACAAACGAAACTCGCGGTGAGAATTCCCGTCGTTTAGTTCCTAGAGTGGTTGGAATGTCTATCCCCAGATCAACTCATACGAGAGCTTGGGCTTTGTTTACGCTGACACACTTCAAACCATTCGACTGTGACACCCCTCTTTTCTCGCAAGATGAAGATCCGGAGGATGTGTTCACGAACTTCCCTTTCTCAGAAACGAGTCGTAGGATTATGGAAAACTGGGAAGCAATTCATGAATGTGAAGACGAGCGAGATGCTGATCGATTGCGCAAACAAACACAACGCACTGCTTCTACCCAGGCTGACGCGAATCTGAACACAATGCCTCCTTCCGAAACCGATGATCTCGATGAGTTATTGTGCGGTCGCAACCAACGCTCACATAATAGTCGTGAACAATTCCATCTGCAACAAACCGTCGCTCTGTTGCGTGAAGCAAGATGGCTTTCTCATCCCACTATTCCGTCCTGTTCCTCTGTGCATTCATCACAAACGGAATTGAGACAGTTGAATTTGCCTAATTTTACGCCCAAAAATTTGGACACTTGGAAGTCGGAGATCGCTGCACAGGAGCGTACTATAGCATCTGCACGTATAAATGCTTTGAACCCTGAAAACCAGATCGAAACTCAACTGCTACTGAATGATACAGGTATTGGTTCCGACAATTTTTCTGAGATCAAACATCGCATTGCGCCTGAGCCACCGATCTGTACGCAAAATAACACCATGAGTGAGTTCGAAAGCGGTACAAAAGATCTTTCTGTTCTCGATCCAAAACAGGTGGTAGAGATGATCGGAAAAGAGAGCGCGCTAAACGAGAAACAATGGTTAGCATTCAAGATTATCACACATCACTTTATACGGGCACACATTTCAAAGGAACTCACACAGCGGGAACCTCTGTCTATGATAATGACAGGTCCAGGAGGGACAGGAAAGACGCATGTCGTGAAGGCTGTACAACGCGTAATGAATCATTATCGCTGTGGTCACTTGATCCGTTTCTTAGCTCCCACGGGATCAGCTGCAACTTTGATAGACGGGATGACCATTCATAAAGCGTTTGGTATTAAATTCAGGTCAAACGATAAGGGCAAGGGGAACAGAGTACCGGGCGAAAATTCCGAGGGATGCACAGCGTCAATTTCCGTCAAAGAACGAATGAGGCTTCGTGAGGAATGGAAAAACGTGGAGTATGTTTTGGTGGACGAAATGTCTTTACTAGGGCTTGAGTTGCTAGGGGACATGGATCATGTTTTACGCTTTGCAAAGGAAAGATTCGATCTCTGGTTCGGAGGCGTAGTTACCATATTTGCAGGCGATTTCTTTCAGTATCCTCCCGTCAGAGCCACGTCGCTGTATACTCCAATTCTTCCTTATTCTGGTACAACTGAAAAGGAGATTCGTAAGCGTTTAGGACGTCTAGCTTGGAAAAGCGTGAACACCGTTGTTAACTTTACTGAACAGCAACGTATGAAGGAGGATGTTGAATATGGTGACGCTGTCCGTCGTTTACGCACACGTGAATGTTCCATTGCAGACCTGGACTTGTTCAACACTCGCGTGGTAAAATCTCACGTGACAGAAGATGGCATTGATATGGGTTCGACCAATAATACCGACGCGGTTGCAATCGTCCCAACGAACCATCTACGTGAAATTCTGAATCAACACAAAGCTGAGTTATCAAAAAAGAGTGATTTCGTAGACTGCCTCTCGTTAGATAAATGCTCTCGTAGGCCACTCTCATTACCGGATAGACAATACTTGCTTAACCTCAACATGACTTCGATCCAAAACTCCCTTCCTTCATCTATTCCGCTTTATGAGGGCATGCCTGTTATCCTACGTCTCCGCAATCTCTCTACCGATCTTGGTATCACAAATGGTTCTCAAGGAATTGTACGCAAAGTGTTCACCAATAAATGCTCACTCGGTCTAACTTACGCTGAAGCCGTTTATGTCGAGTTTCCATACAGTAAAGTCAGATTATCACAACTTCCGACTACTTGGTTTGTGATCACCCCTGTAACATGGTCTTTCACTACAATTATCAAGCAGGCAGATGGTTCGGAAGAGAAAATCAAAATCACTCGACACCAACTTCCAATACAACCCGCTTTTGCCGTGACTGGTCATTCCGCGCAAGGAAAAACATTGCCTAAGGTATTGGTAGATCTCTCTGAAGGAGGATCTGCAGCTTACGTCGCCGCTTCGAGAGCTCGTACACGACTTGGTCTTTTCGTCACCAAGCCTGTTACTTTACAGCAACTGAACAAACCTATACAGTCTGATTTACTTGCCGAGGTTCGACGTTTCGACGCATTGGAACACAATACATATGTGCGAAATCATTTGCGTCCGGGAACCCAAATTCCTGTCCCAGATCCTGAAGCAGAAGAAGGTGGAATACGAAAGTTGACAGTGACGTACGATGATGGAAGTAGTACTATCACGTCTTCCACTACCTCAAAACTGTGTGGTCGTAACAAAAGGACACGTGAAGATACAGATTGGTCGGTAGCAAATCCCGTTGTGTGTAAACGTGCTAAGAAAGGCAGATGTGAAGCCTCATCAGTGCAACTCCCTAAAACCTTTCCGACAGCAGAAACGAATCCATTTACTGCCCCAGCCAGTGGCAACTCACCAACTTTATCGATAACTTCTCCTCTCAGTGCAGGATGTCGTTGGTCTGCACAAAACTGGTCGTGTGCGTACGACAGCATTTTGATGAGCTTATTTTACGCATACCGAAAGACAGCTCGCAACGACGACTACAAATGGAATAATGGAGGTAATATCCTACAACTACTTACCCATGCATTCCACGACATTCTGCACGATCGTGCTAACATTTTTCGGCACGAGTCATTTGATAGCCTTCGTGACCGGTTGCGAGACAACCTCAGTGCCTCTGAGCCTGAGATATTTCCTCGCACAGGCCAAGTGGGGGTTGCTGCTAGTTCAATTATTGAACGAGTATTTCCCCCTCAAAACGTACTCTGTGCGTTCATCGTCACCTGCGGTGACGCAGCATGCACCACACACCCTTCGACGTTTTCTGAAACTATTTTCCCAACCATCTGCACACCTTGTTCGACCTCCGGTACCATTGCCTCGAACGCCACCATCGAAACGTGGTTCGACTTTTGGTGTCATACACAACAACATCATTCACACTCTGCCAGTGCAATGTCTACTCCGCGCTGTTCTACACTCGTACGCGAACCTCAAACATTGTTGACTACTACAATTTGCTTGACAACACTTCCGCCCGTTTTGTATTTCGAAGTTCTCGAAGATTGCTCCGTGTCTCCGTGCGAAAACCTCACCTTTCAACATCTTCAAGGCTCTGCAACTTACAAATTGATTTCTATCATATACCTTGGTCGATTTCACTTCACTGCACGCTTTTGTGCAGAGGAGAAGATTTGGAACTACAACGGACGTCATAATAACGGCAGTCCTTACGTGGAAGCAGGCCTTCAAGATTCTCAACTGTGCACTCTACCACAATTTGACGGTCGAAAAGCGCACTTGTTCCTCTATGCTTTTCACAGCTTCATTCCGTCCCATAGTTCATATGCGCAGGCCACACCAGCGTAGATCACACATCCTAGGTGCGTCATATTCCACGTATCCTTCGCAACTAATTTGAACATCCATTCGTCACAGCTCATATCAAAAGAATCATGTGTCGACCGGCGTCATCCATTCAAATGTACAGTAAGTCTATAATCATCACGGCTCACTTGTATGAACTGATACAACTCAACCGGCGAATGGGATCATCCATTAAAAAGCACCACACGTCTTGTATGAAAAAGCCAGCGGTGGGTAGTTAAAGCGCAGCCTGTTAAATTGACTGATAATTCGGACTGCACTGCAGACAGTTATCATCTGATACTATCCTATCACCCGTCCTTACTTCTCGACCTTTCATTCGTTGTCACCAACGTCACGTGCGAAATTCCGCAAGCAACCATGGTCGCGATCACTATTCATACGCCCAGGCACGAGTTCTGGTGCTAAACCGATTCAATACATGATACCGTCCTCTATCAGGTGAGTAGTCGAAGCGCAGCCTACTGAACCCACTGACAATTTCTTTCTCGTTTTTTTACCCTACATCTTAATGAACAGTCCGGGGCCCCTTTTGGTGCCGATCATCACTGAACTGGTTCGCATCCCCTATCGCCACTATGACTTCATCATACTATGACTTCATGTGTCGCGACTCGCAATCAACCCCTGAAAGTCGCACACGAAAATTTCCTGGCCATCCGTCTCTCTCGTCTATCACCACCCATCATGAATCATTCAGTCCCTCCTGCGACCGGCGACCATTTTATGGCGGACGAAGCGACGGATGTACATCGTTACTCCGATTCGTCCACGACCAAACCGGCTTTTCTGATCTCCCCCTCCCAAGCGGAAAAGGAAGAACGCAAGGCTCACGAATATTTCCAGAATCGCCTCACGTTGGGTTCCGATGCCGATATAGTCAAGTACATCAACGACCTTGATAAAAGCACCGTGCTCGCCAACGTGACGTACAACGTTGATTTCGTACAATCGAGTGACGGTACCACCTTACTACGAAGCTCAACCGTATAAACTAATAACATTGATTGTAATCAGGACCTGATTCCAGCGTGTTCTACTACCAACCTTTCGATGGTCATGGAGAACTGGAGACCATATTGGTAGGCGAAATTCTTCCCGAGAGATTGGGCACCAAGTTTTCTGCCAAAGGAGTGCACTGGATTGGTTCCGCCGATCAAGTATGTTCTAATGCTACCAATGATTTATATTTCTGACTTTTCATAGCCTTCTCTCATCGAAGACAAGACCAGAGTTAAATGTGCTTTCGCTCTCAGCAAAGGTACACTCGCTTCCGAAGATCTTTCCAAGTTGTTCCATGATCAGCTCGCCACTCTCTCTGAAGTCATCATGGCGGATGAGGTGGAACTGGCAAAACAGAGAAAGGTATCACATACATTCTCAGTGCTTTCAACTATATTGAGACCGTTTAAAAGGACGCGCAGTTCAAAGAATGGACCGTCAACTCCGCAAACGATGAAGGCGCGCCACACGACGCTATCATCGTTCACACTGAGCCTATCTATGTCGTACGTTTCCTTTCACACCTGTGAATGATATTCGTAAAACTTTTGTCAGGTGCCACAAACTCCTATTCGAGCCACACGAGCGAAGAAAACGAAATTCTCTGAGGCAGACCGAGGTTCGTCAGCGAATGATGCTTACGTTACCGAACAGCGTACGTTAACCGTTTGTTCAAATTGTTGACATATCATCTCATGCTATATACAAGTCACGCTCGAGACAACTCACGACCCTACGGTGTTACCGGATTATGGGGGGTCGCTATTCCGTCATGACCGAGCACGCCTGCGGCAACTCGACTTCAAGAACAGTGACTTTAAGTTACTCCATCCTACTGAGTGGTACTCCGAATTTAGGCCCGGGACGTTCATTATGGTACGCGCAACTCTGCATACGTTCGTCTGGGGAAATAAACGCGTAAGCGTGTTCTGCTTTGAATTGCATCCACTCACCATCTGACTGGTTTGAGCTGCAGATTTACCAAATCGTTGGTCATACTTTCCGGGTTCTCGACGGAGATTCGCCCCTCAAAGTAGAACCTCGCTACCAAGCGCGTCTGCGCAACAGTATTGCAACGTCTTCCACTGCTACTCAAACATCAGCTTCGGATGCGATAAAGAACGTTCGTCTCCCAAAACGTCGTCTTCCAGAATAAAGAAAATTTTCACTTGTCCCGCTGTAAAGACGAGTGTCTTTTTGTTCCCGTTCCCCGAATAAGCATTCACGTTTGCTCCACTCTGTTGTCGTTCCCTTCCGCAATTGTACTATACGACTGCCGTCTTCCTGTACTACGTTAACCGTTGATGATCATTGATTCATTGTATTCTGCCATTTTCGAAAACTGTATCTCTATTCTCGTTGTCGTTCGTTTCCGCAATTGTACTATATTCGACTGCCATCTTCCTGTACTACGTTATCCATTGATGATTCATATTCTACCTTCCGAATCATTGTTGGTTCAAGACGTCTTGCGATTGTCTTTATGAACAGATCACAGTTGTTCAATGACTCGCTCAACAACGTCTCCGACCCAATTTGAACCAGGATGGATCTCTAACACCTTTCTGACGCGAGCAGCACTGCACCAAATGTTCAGATGCCCAACGAGCATGCACAGCAGACGTGCATTTATATCAAACACGGGCTCATTTTTTTCTTCCCACCACACGTTGCTCCAACGTTCAATTCTGATCACACGATACCAACGTTACATACCATCAGATCTCATATTCGACCGCAAGTGCGTCACCGATGTGATGTTTAATAGTATACATACTGACAAAGATTCATTTTTTTTCGCTGCGATTCTCGTTCGCGCCCTGAACGATTTTCATGCGCTCAAGAGCGAAGACGGTACTCTTACCGAGAGAGTGCCAGCCACAAATCGAGGCTTCTAAGCAATCCATCTCTGATTGCTAGCGATGAAACACGGAACAATACTGTATGCAAGGATTACTTCAACATCCGGTTACTTGTGCACGATAGACCACTGGTTACTGTCTTCCAAATTAAAGCATGCACTTCCAAATTATCCTTGTGATTGAATCCGACACTCGTCATTTGTAAACACCACATCCTCCCCTCCCTTCTCGTCCCCGCCACAGCCACCTTCTCCTCTCATTGATCACCCCGTAACCATCCACGACGTTGAGCAGACTCGGACGGTCGTCGGTTACATTTATTTCGTCCAACATCCTTTGCCCACATGCTGTGGCGTGGTATTGGACCCGACGGAAACAACTCTATTTTCCGCACCATTTTATCCAAACCGTGAGACGCTCCCGCAGCCCACTCGTCATCCTTACGAACCACACTCGACGACGAGGCTTTTTTTACATGTTGCTGACACGCCGCAAACCCGATGACTTGTTATGGTACTCACGTTACAAAATACAACCTGTCGTAATCGAATATACTATGACTATCGTACACTGACAACATATAACACAATGGCAAGTTAAACAAATGCCAATTACCTACCCGAATATCAATCTGTACTTCAGAATGAATGGTATATTTTAAGAAACAGGAATTTGTACAACATACCGACAATCCCATTCATGAGAGCGTCCAAGAGACACTCTTCACACTCATACTGATCATCCAGTTCGGCATCAATGACCTCTCCATCAGATACGTTCGTCTTCAATACCAAAATATCCCCCTTCCATGCCGGAAAAGAATTGATCGATTCCGTAGCACTGGCGATGAAAGAGTTCATCGGTTGCATGCTATCGTGTTGGGATGCCGTATAAATGACGTAGCGATAAGGGTTGGAGATTGCGCCGTAGGAGGCGCGATTGTATGTCAACGACGGCGTCACGATGTACGCGGAAATAAATGGATGGCCATACTCCAGCACGACCTCCGCAAATATCGGCTGTTCCTCGTCACTCGCGAAATAGATACCGGTAACAAATTGTGCATTCGGCTATCAGAAGCTGAGTTCCTTTCATATACGGAAAACAGATAAAATCACCGTAGCTAGGACTGTTTGGTATCGTTCGATAGCACAAACATCGGCTCTGGACGTCGATCGAGTTACACTGCAATTATAAGACGCCATAGTAGTAGAAGCGGGCGGATTTTCAACACTCGATGCAAAGCTGATATATATATATATATATACATTTCCCCTATTAACAATCATTGAGTATCAATCATGACGACCATGACGAGTTTCGGATATCATACATATTACAAACACGAAGGTATCCCAAAACGAGTGCAAGGAGTCAAACTTTAGCAGATTATAATGCACTGTTTCCTGTAATTATAATGACACTAGTTCTCTGTTTGGTGTACGAAGCGCGGTGATTTATAAGTCAAACGAAGACGTAGTTCAACAATGACTTACCGTCGTTGGCAGGTTTCATCCTGGCAGACCATGGGTGCGGTCACGTCTGCAACATCGCCTCCGTTATCTCGAAGATATCGTTAAACACGTCGCGACTGAGATGCAGGGGTTCCCGACCGTGGCGGACGGACTTTCAAATGTGGTGGGCGCTCGTGAACGCGCGAACCTCACACTCCACCTAGCGATTGAAAAGACGATGGCGTGCCCCTGCTGCACTGGCTGTGCCGTGTCAGTACGCAGTCGCTGGGAAACCAACGAAGACCAGTCATCGTTCATTTCGTGCGCGCTCTGGCTTTTCGGTACCTCTCACAACTTCACGTTAAAAACACATCAAATTATTCCGCAACGTGGTCATCAGCAACAGATTACGATCATACAGATTACGTTCTCCAACAACGGTGCGCGCGCCATCTTGACGATCAGGCTGATCCCAAACACATCATATCCGTTAACTATTTTCCACCAAGCCGACCTTCTCATTACATCGTCATCTTGGACGAGAACTTCCAAAACAACATCGACAGGTGTGTTCCTCGACCAGCGAGACGGGCGAAACGAGCTAAATTTGCTTGGCTTTAGTCTGCAGGATCTGTCATCTGTCTTGTGACATTCGTATGCTAGGTCACTCTGACGGTAAAGATGCTCATGTACGTGATGTGGTCCGCGAGTGGTTTCTTACCCGCCGATTTCCTTCGCATCCACCCAGTGTGCGATACCTACTACGAATCGCAACGTTACGCACACTCTCCCCAACAGATGTTCCATTCGCCTCGATACAGACCCCCCGATCACTTGCGCGCTTGCCGCCCTCTACCACCTACACGACCTCGGTCTCGTCGGTAGCGTCTTCCGATATCCGTCGTCGACCATCGCAGAACATGCCCGCACACGCCTTGTCTCAACAGTCTTACGTTACTCACGTCGTCGTTTGCAAGACCTCGCTCTCCATTCCGAACGTTGTCTACGTTGTCGACGCCGCCAAAATCGATGGCTCTGAGTCGCCTCTCCCTGTCGTTCTGTGGGCATCGCCTTTCTGACAATTCGGATGCTGTTGCTTGTTCTGCATCTTCGTACATTTACGTCCCGACATACTGTAGTGGTTACTTACGATCATACACACACTGTTGTTTGTTATGAGAGATAACATACAAGAAAATAATAATCATTCGTTTTCTGGTACAATTCATTCAGACAGAGAATGTGGTACTCCACTCTACAACAAGTTCGCAAACGGTTGTTCATAGCTATAGTAGTACAAGCTGCATCCCAAACCCCCCAACCTCCAACGGACTTGAGGTTCTTCCTGTTCCTCCTCACGCTCTCTCAGAGTAACCTTTAAACAACCTCTATCATTTGACTCCCGAATCTTCATCGCACACCAGTAGTCTTCATAACACGTGTGCTCCCATTTAGTGTGTAGAACGTCCCAAATTCTTGAATTTGCATTGTTTTGCATCCTAAATTGACTTCGCTGATGACTGTGTATCTCCTGCCCGGAAGGATGATACCTCCTACGATCGCCAAAGCATAACGGATTGAACATTCCCCTCCGGGAAAATGTGAGAGTTGGATATGGAATGAAGAATGAGTCAGATGAATAATAATTCATCATCAACGTGGAGTGGGAATGCAGGATAGGCAGGAATGGCGAATGAGAGCTAGACACAATCACCCTCACGTGGTGATCATTACAAGAGAAATGGTGTACATCACTGGCTCCAACAGAAACTTGATCCGAGGTTGCTGCTTGCACCAATCCATACTGCAGAAGATTATCCTTTAGCTCCTGTTCTCCCCAGCAAGGCACATAAATGTTGAGATCTTGAGGAGTCCAGTGATCTTCACATTCTGGTAATGTCAACTGAAGTGCAGCAGAATTAGCCACAACAGCTCCCGTCTTCGACATTACAGAGAGGAAGGCTCCTGCATCTGGCACAAATACTGCGAGCTGACAGCGAATCCGAAAACGGATGTATGAAATGACTGCCAAGTAGAGTGGTTTTGATGTGTGTGCCACAGATAGTAAGTCACGGAAGGGTAAATGATTCAGAATGAGCTCAATGATAACCGAATCGTCTGGAAGAGGCATTTTGAATGGTTGTGCAAGATGTCCGTGATCGTATTTAGGGGTACTATCAATAACCTACAGCCACAATAAGTGCACGGACCACAATACTAATCATTATCATTTACGTCATTGTCCCACGTCACAAATACACCATACAAGAATGTCAAACCGGCGATGTTTAACTCACTGACAAATGCACGTCAGTCCTCGAACCATTGGAATGACTCTCATCTGTATGCAAGTAGCCGCGAAACGCGTCATCAACATTCAACTGTAACTTGAAAGGCGGTGAGGATTCATATCAAACTCTGACTTGTCTTTCCGAACAGATCAATGCTCTTCCACAACTCACTCAAGGACGTCTCCGACCCAATTTCAACCTGGAACTGTACACCGCGACACGTTCAAGTTTGCACTGTGACGCGAGCAGCAAAACGCCGCAAGGTCACATTACCCAACCAGCATCCGCGCGTGCGTTTGCATCAAACACAAGTTCATCGCCAGACAAATCCTCATCGAGCGGGTGTCGGATCCACAGATGAACCAGGACAAGGTCTCAATCCCCCCGCAATTAAAACCGTCGCACGATAAATGGGAAAACGAAAAAAAAAAGTTAGTCAACAATTCGTTACGCATCGTATTCCATATTGTTCAGTGCGTTGATTTCGTTTTCTCACGAATGCATCCCTCTTCAACTCGGTGTCAAAGCAGGTCTAGTCACGTAAAGTGGCTATTTATCGGAACGGCCATAACGGAGTTGCTGCTTGCGTTGCTATCGACGTTCTCGTGCTATGTAAGTTCGCACATCACTGATCTAGGCTGTGAGCATTCATATCATACTCTGGCTTGTCTTTTGGAACAGATCGATGTTCTTCCACAAGTCACTCAACCTCTCCGACCCAATTTCAACCCGGATGGAACTGTACGTGTGACGCGAGCAGCAAAACTCACATGCCCCGACCAGCATCCGCGCGTGCGTTTACATCAAACAGAGGTTCATCGCCAGACAACTCCTCATCGAGCGGGTATCAAATCCACAGACGAACGAGGACAAGGTCTCAATCCCCCCGCAATCAAAGCCGTCGTACGATAAATGTGAAAAGAAAAAAAAAAGGTTAGTCGACAATTCGGTACGGTTCGTATTCCATATTGTTCAGTGCGTTGATTTCGTTTTCTCACCAATGCATCCCTCTTCAACTCGGTGTCAAAGCAGGACTAGTCACGTAAAGTGGCTATTTATCGGAACGGCCATAGCGGGGTTCCTGCTTGCGTTGCCGTACGTCATCCAGCATTCGGGCATCACAAGTACGCTCGGGCTGCTAAAGCTGCTAACGACGACGCTGGTAATCGTTCCGATGAAACGGTACGTTCTCTCGCGCCCGTGGGGCGTGTTTTTAATCGTGGCGTACGTGGTGTAAATGTGTGCTTATCGGGCACTGAAGTTGAGCTTCGAGTGAGGAAGAGAGAATATTTTGCTTAATGTATGCGGTTTATGTATGTACTTTGGATGGATGTTCTGCGGATATGAGCAGCACGTTACAAGTGCTTGCTCTGATATATGGTTACATTGGTTGTTGCTTTCATTGTCGTTCGGGAGAAGGAGGGAACTAGTAAGTACTTGGTCTAAGGTGACGATTTCCGGATGGAGCGAAGCTAATAAAACCGTTCCCAAGCATTATTTTCATACATACTACGTAGCTCATCCGACATTTGCCAAACCCCTACAAACTTAAGATACATTTAAATATAACAGATTCTCTGCAATGGTAACAATGAACACTTCCAAATGTTGTACATCTTCCTCGAAGACGACATGCAATCTTCCTCTCCACTGAAGACCCATGCTGTACCAAAAAGTAAACTTTTGCTTACCATTTGGCAAGACAACCCAGAGGATACGTACCCACAGTTACCCACAAAGTACTGGATGGTGTTTTCAACTTCCCGGTCGGTCGCACAACTGATCACTTCAAGATCAAACGGTAACAATGTTCGCAAATTACCTACTAAATAATTAATGATCACGTGTTACTGGATTTTTCACATACATTACCTGCGAGTTCACGAAGGTCATTGCCCGTGAAAGGGTCGGCAGTACGTTCCACACGAAGATGAAACGTGCTCAGAACCCTCTCATCCACTTGATTGATTATAAGGAAATGTATAAAGTTTGACATTGAAAGACAACCGTGAGTTGACCCCTATACCTATATTAATTACCGTTACGTATTACATAATACAGTCACGAACACACTGAGTCGGGGACTTGGCGTGACAGCGCCGCTTTATGTAAGGGGCTCACGTAGCGCCGAGTCCCGACTCCGCTCCATGTGAGTTGTGTCGACGTGTGTAGATGTGACTAGTTGCTGTTCGGAGAGAACTTGAGCGCCTTTCATTCGCGTACAAAGACACTGGCATTCCCCGACTCCCACGGTACTATTTCCACCACACGCAGCCGCCGAGCGCAACGGTTACCGACTTTCAAAACAATCATTTTTCCAACATCATGCTCTCTGCTACTACTCATCTCAGGCTTTGCCACCAGTGTTTCACTGCGCTTATCTAGCATCATCGTCTTATCGCATCGAGAATAAACAGGCATCGTGACATATCTGTGTACGCACAACAAACAACTTTCCGGGCACTTTGAAGAAGAATTTACATTCAACCCTCGAATACCCCACTTACTCGACTGTGAACACAGGAAGTCGCATTTCGTGTTACTTAATAAGTTCATCCAGACCACTGCTGTAGTAAGTGAGGTCCACCAATTTCAACGGGACATAAAGTCAACCTCCGGGAAAGCAAGGTATTGTGTGACGGTCCACGTTGCCTCCCTATGCTCAAGCGTCTTAGCATCTTTCTCAAACAATTCCCCTCGCGTGCGCGAAATGAACACGCGTACAATCAGTGGTTGAGGGGGCTGTTGATGAGCTATGGTTATATGATACCCAGAGACTCGGATCCGTTTGGTATCAATGGTATGTCATCTCACAAGTCCACCTGTGATTCCCACG
>JBBPPQ010000373.1:0-16475 GCA_038092035.1 Leccinum disarticulatum
CACTGGCCGGGTCGTCGGTATCATCAAGCGGAACTGGCGCGCGTATGTCTTTATCCTCGTCTTTGAGCAGTTTGTTTCTTACCTTCCCCTCTAGTTATGTGTGTCATATCGATACCGCATCCAGACCGTCTTTGCCCTCCCGCTTTCCTGATTGCTCCCCCGTATCAGACTTCGTCCGCGCCAAGCTCCCGCACTGCTTGGACAAAAGATTCTGGTAAGCATCGACCGATGGGACGCCCACTCGCGATACCCTCAGGGCCACCTGGTCCGTGCGCTCGAAAGAGCAGAGGACAAGGAAACGGAGCAATAGATAAGCGTATCGACATGTTGCCATCGCTTTTGGGCACGAATCTGTGTTCACTTCGGCCGTACGTCGAGAGATTGGCATTCAGTGTGATTTGGGTAGGTCTCTTTGACGATTCGTGCACGCGGACGACGACTAACGCCGACTCAGCAACTCACAGAAGACGCTGACATGATCAATGTCAAGTCCACAAAGTCCGTCATCGCTTCGAAGGCGGCATTCGAGTACGAGGAAGCGCAAATACGCAAGGACGACCGGTGAGCAGCGTCTTCATATTGCATACATGAGACGATGCTCAGGTACTACGTCGAAACCAGCAATCGCACCGACTCACACTCACGCAGTCCATCCGTCTACTCAACATACTTGCGATCAAACTCGAAGCGAAGCGCATGGCGGCCGAGGCGTTGAATCTTGCGTCGTCCGAAGTGAAAATCCATCTGGGATCGGCCGAGTCTTCGGATCCCATCGATGTCGAGCAAAAGGAGCTGTGCGAGACGAACAGCTTGGTGGAAGAGTTTATGTTGCTGGCCAACGTGAGCGTCGCCAAGAAGATTGATGAAGTGTTTCCGCAGACGGCTGTCCTGAGGTGCGTCGCGCCGTTTCTGTATACTGTCGCATACCGATATTTTTCGATAAGACGCCATCTACCCCCACCAAGGACGAATTTTGAGAACCTCCAAGACGTGCTTTCGAAACGCAAGGGGTTCAAGCTCGACGTCTCTAGTTCGGGGGCGCTGGCGGATTCGTTGGACAAATGCGTCGTGCGTGTTTTTTCTTGCCCGTGCAATCTCTTTTCGCCATTTTCTCATTGGTGCATTGCAGGACCGATCTGCGCCAGCGTTCAATACCCTCGTTCGCATCATGACGACGAGGTGTATGCTATCTGCCGAGTATTTCTGCTCTGGGAGCGTTTCGAGGGATACGTTTGGACATTACGGACTCGCGAGCCCGATTTACACGCATTTCACGAGTCCGATTCGGAGATATGCTGGTAAGCAAAGCAAGGATCGAAGGATGCGTTGCACGCTCACACCATGTGTATACAGACGTCCTCGCCCACCGTCAACTTTCTGCTGCGATCTCGCACACCCCGCTGCACGCCTCGCTTCACTCCAAGTCGAACGTGGAGCGGGTCATGGACGTGATCAACCGACGGCATCGCATGGCGCAGATGGCGGGACGGGCCAACGTTGAGTTCTATGTCAGTCTGGCTCTCAAGGGCCGAGCGGAGGCGCTCGTTAAGGAGGTGGGAGCCGGAGTGCAAGAAGGGATCACGGAAGACGCGTTCGTGATCCGGACGTTTAGGAATGGCGTGGGGGTGTTTGTGTGTCAGTACTTATTTTCCCATTTCCTCTGGTGTTGCGTTTTCTCACTCGTTTTCGCGCTAGGCTGGGTCTGGAAGGACTCGTCACGTTCAAGCGAGACGTCCAATTCGATGCAGACAATTATACGGTGGTGGTGCCGAACGGAGTTGCGCCTGTGGCCATCTCAGTGTTTGACAAAGTCAAGGTGCGGATCGAGGAGGAGAAGGACAGGAATACGCAGCGTGGACGTGTCAAGATGACGCTCGTGAGTCCTGTGGATTCGAAGGGGTTGTAGGATTACTGGGAGGGCCGTGCGAGGGAAAGGCTGCTTGGGCTGTGGGATTCGGTTGCGAGCTGCGCCCATCGGTCCGAATATTGGGATCGCGTTAGACCGGTTCTCGGGACGGTGCGCGCATTGGACGAACAAGCGATGGGCGTGCTGTTCCGAGCCTGCGAAGCTCTCGTCAAAGGATTATCGCTACCCGATCATCACTCTTCCAGGGCCGTGTACTAGCTTCCTGCCGACGTGAATCGTGGTTCACGATAGCGAGCGCGGTATCATTGTAATAGCAAAGAGCACCTGTACATTACTTTTCTTATTTTTTCTACGACACGACGTTGTCATGCCATTTCTACATCACCGTCCTCGTCCTCGTCTTTGTCGCTGACGTCTTCCCACTCCTCCACATTACCCTCTTGTTCTGCCGGAGACGGCTCGACACCAAGTGCGTCCAATTCCCCAACAAGCTCCTTGACGTGTTCGAGCAACGGTAGGTCCGGGTGTCCCTGAGACGCGTGCAACTACACGAACGCATCAGCGTCTCCTCGTCTCCCCATTTCCTCCCCGTCTCCTCCTCGCGTCGTTGCTGCGTCGTCAGTGTGCGTCGTGTCAGCGTCGATGTCGTCGCGTCGTCGCCTTGTCGCCAATCGGCGTCACGTCGTCGTCGCGTCGTCGTTGTCGGCATCGAGTCCTCGTCGCATCGTCACATCGTGGTCGATGTGGTCGTCGTCGAGCTGTCACGTCGTCCTTTCAGCGTCACGCCGCTGAGTCGTCGACGTGATTAGTAAGCGTGGCGGCGCGTGGCCGACCACAAGTCACAACGTTCCCATCCCGTCCCATCCAAAACCTCGTACCACCACGACTCTGACTCCGCCAAAAAAAACGCAACGTCGACGGCGACAGCACGCACGTCGAGTCACGCAAACGCCGACCGACGTGTACCTTTTACACGGTCACGCACCCACACACGCACTGCCCTCACCCGAAACATCATCGTCAACGACAGCACCCACGCTGAGTCACGTACAACGCTGAGGGAGACGGTGGACGGCGGCAGTGCGACGAAGACGATGGAGATGGACGGTGACGATGGACGGGATGACGACGTGCGTTCCCGGCATTCTCACTCCTTCCCTCACTCACTCACATGAACGCAACGTGACCACGACGACGCGACGATGGCGTGACGCCTACTGGCGACACGGACAACAACGCGACGACGGCATCGACAACGAAGACGACGCGAGGAGGACGGGGACACGCGACGGTGTGCCATAAGCACAACACAACGTGACAACGTCGCGACCATGACGACGCGACGATGTCGTGACGCGAGGACGACGTGAGGAAGACGGGGACGGAAACATGAGGAGGACGGGGACACGCGACGGCGTATATGGACCATGATGACGCGACGATGTCGTGACGCGAGGACGACGTGAGGAAGACGGGACGGAAACATGAGGAGGACGGGTCCACGCGACGGTGTATCATGATGCACAACAACGGCGCGTTGTGCCAGCATGACGCGATGAGGACAGGGATCCGGGGACACTCGGCTCGGGGCTTGAAGCCTGGCCCTGCCTATCACTAATGCTGGCTCACTACCTGTACCCATGATATTATAACTTCTGTATGTACTGCTGGTAGGTATTACATAGTAGTCTGTCTCTGTCATGAACCATTCCTGCCGGGCATGCCAGTAGCCTTATCAATACTAAATGAGATCATCCATTTCAGTAGCTGCCTGTTTGAATATTGGGACATCAGGATATTAATTAACTCAATATGAATATGTGTGTATTCATTGATAGTTTATTATCCTTATTGTGTAGTAACTAGTGAACTGTATTTTTTCATAGTATTTTATTTCATAAACTGACAAGATGGTTGTCTGAGAATTTGGGCATTATAAACAACAGGACAGCTGCATAAACTAATGGTCTAAATATTGTCTAGGCAGCCTGAGATTATCCATGTCTGACCAATTGATTGACTAGTGGTCTGAGTTTGTCTGAGTTGTTCTACTTGCTGACATGCTAACCAACTACTTGCCTGAGTATCTGAAATAATGAGTACTGATGTAACTTGTTGTCTGTATGTTTTCTGAGTTGTCTGAACCAACAACTATCTAAACAACTGAGTAACTGATGGCCTGAATTTTGTCTGAGTTATCTAGTATCTGATTAACTGATCAACCACTGGACTGAATCTCATCTGAACTGTCTGTAATAATGGCCATGTAAACAACTGAGAAGCTGACAGTCTGGATTTTTACTGAATAGTCTGTAGTGAAGTTGGTCTGAGCAACCAAATAACTAATGGCCTAAATTGTATCTGACATACCTGATTTCAGACATAATATCTAGTTTCAGAACATAATGATGATTTAAGGCATTCCAGTGCATCTCAGATGTATAAGTTGATTCAGATATTTTGCATGTTTGCTGATGTGGGCCTGTATGCTCATTGACATCCGCTCCACGTGTCTTAAAATGTGGTCATCGAACAGTCATCGAAACCACTTAATCGAAAGAGTCTGACATACATGGAAAATGTAAGCGGAGTCTGCTAGGAGCTCTGTTACAAGCTTCCTATTCCTTTCGATCACTGACGGACTGGCGCTGACTTCAAAGCCGAACATGAGAGGTACGCTTGCACGTGCCCTGGTCTTGAACTGTCCGCGGAGTTGAGACCCGCGTAGCGATATCTACCTGTCCAGTTAGTTCCGCACGCTAGCATGCAGATTGTACGTACAAGATAGACGATATCGGCATTAATCGGGAAGGACTCGTTGTGGTGGGTGCATGCCAATGTCCATGCCCCTTTGGCCCAATCCCGTTCCTCGTCTGCTGAAGGGTAAGCATGCTCAGACAGCAACAAAGCACGGTAAATCTCAATAGCGGTTGCAAGTACTGCTTGATGCTCGGGTTCTAAATCTTTCGCCTTGGGACGACTCTTGCGTTTGCCTGCCTTGTTGGTGGTCTCTGCGCTCCGAGATGGAGTCATTCCTTGACGAAGCTTCTCAGCAGGTGGAGACTGCTCTTGTGGTTCGTCGTCGTCGCTTAGGACCTGTGCACGGCGAAGGCGCTTTCTGGGAACTTGCTCTTCCGCTGAGTCGTCTTCAAACAAAGCCTCACTGAGTGGTACTGAGCGGCCTGAAGTAGTCCCGAAGTTGTCTCCGGACGACCGATAATGATTCTCCTTGAAGGTGCTGGAATCATTTGCCTTGGTTGGCCTGCCAATGCAGTTGTAGTGGTACGCTAATGAGATGTAATGTCACTTACTCTTCACTGAATCCTCGTACACGATGATCTTGCCCAACATACGCATCATCAAAGTCATCGTCAATCATGTCCTCTTCACCCTGGTCGCTGTCGAAGCAATGCCTCTTGCGCGTCATTTTTTCTCCGGGCGCTTTCGTAATCCCACCTCGATGCGCTTTCTGCAAACACATGGTATGAGAAAAAGTAAATAGCCAAGATTGTTTAGACTTACGCTAGAGTCTCTAGTAAGCTTACCCGAAATTGGAGGGACATTGTCCCTACGCGCAACCAATTTGGTGCCCGCCAATGGAGCACCAACAGACCTAGATGAAAACTGGTCGGGTTTTAGATAGAATTCAAGCAATAGAATACGGATTCTACGTACCGCGGTATCAGGAGGAAGCAGTGGTTGGTCACCGCTATCACATTGCCTGGCACTATCAGTGCGTTCTTCGACGGGACGAGCTGCCTTGGTAACCTGCTCCTGCTTGCGTGTCCGTTCTTCACGGCGCTTTTCCTTCCGTAACGTCAGCTGTGCGGCCGCTAACTTGGCCTGCTCTCTTTCTTCTGTAACCGGAATGAATAATCGAGAAACCTGTACATTTTGTACATTACCCTGTAAGGCTTGGACCTTCTCGCTGGGGCGAGAAACACGACCTGAACGCGGCTGAAGAGATGGTATGTCCTCGAGAACGCGGGGCATTTGGTAGGGTTGGTTGGAGACCTGGAGAACGAGAGTTCGAGTCAGGAATAAGTACCAAAATATACGATTCCACTTTGACGTACGCGAGATCCGAATCAGTCGGCAAACAGCCAAGTCCAACAAATAACTAAAGTGTTATGATCATGGCAAGCCTACAAGACGTGTCAGCGGACTGGTTAGACGGCGCATGACTGGTCATGACAGCTCGGCTACACCGGAGACAACCGCCGAGGGATCCTGCGACGGTCAGCGGTCGACCGGTCATTTCCCACGTTGGAATATACGTTTTCGTTTTCGTTCGATGAGATGATGGGCAATAGCCTGAGGACGGAAGGGAACACGGAATCATAGTAGTAATAGGTCCAACAATACGTAAACATACACAATACATCAATGATCGAACCAAGATGGAACCCCTATTCTTACAGATAACCGGTGTACTGTTGAGACGATGACGCGGACGCGGACGCTTCTGTGGCCCGCACGGCCTCAGGGATGTAGACGGGCGCTGGTTTGTTTGAGGATCCCTTGATTCTCCTACCCTTTGCCGGCGGCAGCAATTTCCTAATGTTTACTGTGATTATTGTGATAGATGAACGTGTGTCAAAACTTACAGCCCATCCGTGTGAAGCGAGAGCAACCTCTCTGAAAATGTCGGCCCGTACCCCGGGTGATTGAGCACCGCGGTGATACCTTCGCGGTAGCAGTCGAACCAGGGACCGTACTCGGTTCCTTCGAACATCAACGGAACGGAACGCGGACCGCTCACTTCCCGGTGTATCGCGCAGAGGAGCTGGAACTATGAGTACAGGATATATACATAAATAAGGGGGTATCGCTTACCGCTGCACCGGAAAAGGCGAGCATCGGGATCGGGGTGGTTTCGTAAGGGAAACTTAAGACAGGCGATACGGATTGGGTGTACCAAAAATTCTTGTGAAAACATTCGAAAGTGTTGTTGCCGAAGAACTTAGTTACGTTTCCCTAGTACACGATCAATATAGAATGGCTACTCAGAAAGTACTCACGTTCGAATCACGCTCGTGAAGAAAAAAGTTTTGTAAATCTTGCTGATTAGCGATCTCGTCAGAACGGCGTTTCTTCCATTCGACCAGCGCGTCTGGATCCTGATTGATCTCGGGGTTCGGGCACGTAAGGAAATCGGCGACGTAAGGTTGCGCAAACTTAACGATGCCGGTGCGCAGCGCTTTAAGCGGGGTCCCGATCTAAATAAATAGTTGATCAACAAACGCGCGATGTGTGAAGCGATTTACGATTTTTTCGAGATCGCCATCGAATAAAACATCTGCGCGCGTTCGTGTTAACAAATTGGTGGACAAAGAAAAGGCACGACACTTACCAGACTTTAGCCTCTCGCAGGCGATGAGGAAGTTTTCTTTGATATTGATCTTGAGCAAAGGTTCGCCGGATCTCCCGTACATCCACCCGACTACCGAGACCATGTCGCTTAAGGTCAGAAGTCGGGCGTATTTGATTAAGGCTTTCGTTGCCGGAGGGTAGGACTTGATGCTCGGTTCGGGTTTGCGTGATCGGGACATCTGACCGCTTGCGGAAGGGTTGAAACTGGTGAAACTTGAGATGCTGTGGCCGGGGGAGTCGGAGTAGGGACTAATGCCGCGTAGGAACTGCGGATAGATGGGGTCGGCGAAGAGGAGGTGTTGGCCCGGGTCTTGAGACGTGAAATCGAATCCCTGATTATTGTTATTGTCTGGCCCGCCCTATGGTAGGTAAGACTCGGACGACTCTATAAGATGGGTGTGCAACTCACATGAAACATCGACATGGCGCCGGTGGGCGGAAACTGTAGACCCGGACTCGGAGCACCATCCCCACCAGGTGAGACCGTAGTGTTGTACGAAAGTCCAACGGGCTGCCTGTGTGAGTACGGAACGCCGATGAGCGGCCCGGGAGCGAGTTGGGGCAAGGGAGTCACGCCAGAGGGGGCGGATCCATGGGTATGGGTGGTTTCACGGCGATGGGGGGGCATTTGGGTTGCAAACGAGGCGTCTTCTCCATGCCCAGACCTATTAAGTTATGAGTGGAATTGAGGTACACGAGATTGAGAATGACGTACATTGCCGACATGCTGAACGCATGTTGGGCGCATGTTGGACTTCAATTCAGTTAGAACCTTCGGCGTTGAGCGAAATGAGCAAAGCCAGGTGATCGATCGGTACCTTGAGGCAACAGTGGGGCTTGTGAAAAGTGAGGCCTATGACTCGGACTCGGAGGTCCTAATGGATCTAATCGATATGTGAGCCAGTTCGA
Organism: Leccinum disarticulatum; assembly: GCA_038092035.1. Taxonomy (NCBI): domain Eukaryota; kingdom Fungi; phylum Basidiomycota; class Agaricomycetes; order Boletales; family Boletaceae; genus Leccinum; species Leccinum disarticulatum. The sequence goes on from JBBPPQ010000373.1 coordinate 8,150, forward strand.
TTCGTCGAAGTCGTATTCAATGAAAGCGATCCGAGTTGACCGTCTTATTACACACCTCGCACAGATTGTTTCCGTATCCGTTGATGTCGAAATCGCATGCCACAACGCGCTCGTCGTAGACGGAGGTGTGCCAGTGACGGCTCGGGAGTGCTGTATCAATTCGCACGAACGACCTGTCGACGATCACGCGCACGCTCCGTAATTCAAATGGTCTCCTACCACCATACTTCAGGCCGCCTCAATTCCTTCGGATTTTAGAAAGGCGGAAGAAGAGCATCAGAGAACCTCAGAAAGAACTTGTTAAATTACAGTCGAACAACAAGACTTACTCGAAATACAGTTCGGAACTTCTGTCGGAACTTCTGTCGTTGTTCGAGACATGTCATCATAAGGCGCAGGTCGAGCTCCCACCCACAACGCTCAAGGCTGACGATCATTTCACTTACAACGAGGTTCGTGATCAATTCATTCCGACTTTGCTTCCGTGTTGACGCTGCGGAAGGCCCCCTTGTCGGCGTCATCTGTTCATCGTGAGAACGAGGCGCCTCTCACTCCACATTGCAGCCTCCGGTCTACCTCATGACTTCCGCCCTAGAGATACGTTCAAGGAAGAACAAAGATGGTTTGCCGTTGTCTCGACTCATTCGGACTTTAGGAACATGGAAGAAGGGGATCAGAGCAGCTGCACTCGTTGCCTTGCCTGATTTCAATCTAGGTCAGCAGAGAACGTGGATGCCTCGAACAGTGCGTTTTCGACAATGGTCGAAGGTCGCAGTAATCCAGTGAGTGCTCCTCGAACGCCTAATGAACGTGCTTCGTCTAAACTATCATCTTAGCGAACAGTCAGGAGGGTTGTGGGATATGCAGGTGTTCAAAGTTGTCCATTGGGCTCGCAGATGCTATCCTTCATCTTTCCTTGCAGAAGAAGAGGAAGTCGAAAGCCAGAGCTCGCGCAGATGGAGACCGTGACCACTAACACTGAGGGACGTTCTGCGAACCCAGGCCTGAGCGACGTGGCTGTACACGGAGACTACTGGACGTCCTCCGCATCCGAAATTATTGAGCAAGGTATGTCGTCCATCGGCGTCGATCACATCTAGGAACTCACGTTGTGTAGGGTCCAGGAGGGAAAGGATGTAGTTCAGTCCTTGACTGAGAGGATTCGTTTGATCGTGCGTGTGCTTTCATTAAGCATACATTGCGAAACTTATAGTAAGCGTCGGCAGGAATCTGGAAATGTACTCTTACCGTCACGTTTCCAACGTGGTTGCGTTGCTACTCGTCAGGGACGAAAGGGGCATGATACGATATGTATCCTTTGCGATGTTTTCATTTACTACGCTAAGTATATTGTGAGCGTATGGTCAATGATCATGTCCTCGCACCTTATTGCGTTAATTTGGGTGCTGCAGGGATCGTTCGCGATCGTGCTCCAGGACTCGCTTGATTCACTGCATGTGTTCGTCCTGGTCCTTGCCCATCAGAGAGCCGGGAAATCGGGTCTTGTAATAATCCGAAATCACGATCGTCTCTAGTGTGTTCACTTCCGCAATATTCGTAGTGGTGCAAGGCGCCTGTCCCCGACTCGGTACGGTGGAAACACAGGTATACATTATTTGCCGCCAACTACTAAACATGTGTATTTCGACGAAGAGGTTTCATGGCATGTCACATACTTACGGATCGTAGCGGCGCCAAGTTGTGACTCGGACTCCATATATATAAATTAGATATATAAATTAGATATGTACGGCAATTGTCGAGACGGCGTACGGAGCTACTTACCAGCCTATCGGGAAAAAGTTCTCATCTGCCTTTGACCGTAAGCGAGATTAACGCTTGATGAGTCACAGTCTCACACCTCACATGATTTGAGCAGGGATTGGTTGCGCTGGCGAGATAAGAATCAGTCCCCACGAAGATTACGATAAATGGGTCGTTAAGTTCCGTGACAGGGAGAAGCTGCAGCTTCTGACTGGCCAGAGGCAGTCTGGAGGAGTATTACAGCTTCGTTTAAGTTCAGTCCCGATTTAAGGGATCACGAATTGACAAGGTTCTCTTAGGAGCGTTATCTGACGACCGTCATCCTTTACTTGATGAGTCTGACCAAAGAAGCACACACGACGTTTTCATTGGTAGATGAGATCAACCATTCCTCCGCCGAGTTATTGACGCCCGATCAATCTTCCTCTTAGGGAATGGCCTGGGACCAGCGTGCCGAACGCGTGGGAACTTCATAACTCGATGGTGGAGGTGACCTGCAAGCCCGACAGCTGCCAATACTTCCTTATCACGCCGAAATTGCTTCCAGACCTGCTTTACCACAAGCGGATGAAAGTTCTGTGCGAGACTGACTCCCAGAAGAGAAGGGCCCATCGGTAACATGATGAGCCTGAATCATTGCCAGTGAGACGTTCGTGCGGATGCGCGATCGGTCCTCGCGAACCGAGTGATCATGGTACCGTATTTCTTTTGTCTTCCCCGATATTTGCGATAGCCTCTCAAATTACAGTATTATATATTACCATACCATCACCTTCTGATCGACACAGCTCTGATCCCAAGTCTTAACATACTGACCTAAATTCTGTCCTCCGACTGTAGTAGCTACTGTAACTCGCATGGCCTACATGCATTTAATCGCACAATAATCTTTTATTTGACATACATTGGCGATCCCCCTGGCAGGCTGATGACTGCGATCTCGGCGTTGATGAGTGCTAGGTTTTACGGTTTTACAATTGGGAGTTGCTCAGAATGTCAATTAAGCGCTTCTGTACGGCAGATTTCTGCCAATTTTGACCTGCTCATGCTCAATCCGATAGGTTGACGATGAATACAGTTTTGGAGCATTCATCAAGATGCACCCGCGCATGTGTTATCGCAGAGGTCGCAAGAAAGGATGGGATCGATGAGCTGCATTGGCCGCATACGTATCGATACGTACCGTCTAGTAATCATGCCCTGAATCTATGCCCACCCCGTCTTTGGTGAATGCTTCCGAGTCGCCCATTCCTCGTTGCCAGTTTTGTTTTAAACTCCGTGCCAGATTCAGATTGTGGCGTACACCCGCATGGTTGCTCGGGTCTGTGTATCTACGTATTGGTTATGTAAAGAAATGGATGCGATGCTGTCACTACAGCGCTACTACTCGCGTTCCAACGGAGTTCGCCGAACTCCGTGGGCGACGGCGGCCAGTCTTTCTGGCTTAAGTACTAAACGATGCCAGTGTACGCATACATACTACGTTCGATCGATTTCTTCGGTTGATACGGAACAGCGTACATGTCAAACAATTGGAAGGCTGTCCCGGAACACCTACCAGAAGCCTCTTAAGTCTTTTGAGAACGGCGTTCAATTTACATAAAAAGCTGTGATTTTTCGTACCTCGACAAGGCACACTAAAATTGCAAGGGATTCCAGCTCTGGATATCACGGAAGCAGTATGACGTACGAAATCGAACAATCCGTTGTGCGCACTCTCCTCAAAATCGAACGATGATGCATGATGCATGAACGGGAAACACCTGCATGTTGAGCTATGATATATAATAATTCATTTCTGTCAGAATGCGGCTTTGACAACACCAACCTAGAATTTCAGCAAGTCACTGATCAATCGATCACTCTCGGAGATTGTGACCTTCGGTTACTATCGGCTACCAGCTAATCGGACTAGCTGACTGGCATCCCGCTGCCAGATTTGAACAAACAATTGACAAACAATTGTTCCGAGTCTCATGTACTACTACTCTGGAGCTGTAGTGTTTCGCCAACATATCTAGGTCATCATTACAACGGAAGAACGGAAACAATCAGTAAACTTAGCACAGGTATGCATGAGCAACCTTCTCGACTGACCAATGAATAGATGGGCTTGAATGAGCGCCATATTGTCAATTTTCTACACTAGAAAGTGTACTTGGATTCATACCATGACACAACTGGCGGTGCAAATTCAAAATAGACTTCCGAGCTGTGTCTCATTCTCGCCGCTCTTCGACGGATTTTTGTTGCACAGCGTCTTCCGTGGTTCTGACACCTCCCCGCCGAACGGTCCTTTCAGCTGTTCACCCTCCCATGCTTCCAGTGGAAGATTCACCGATGAACTTCTTCCATCCCCCGATGCTTTCGTAGGACGAAGATAATTTCTTCACCACCGTGACTTGCCTCCACTCTCCTATATTACTTCTTGGCAACGGAGGACTCAAACATTCAACACCAACACGAGCAGCAGGGTCAGCAAGCTCATAATTCGTCTGCGCAGAACGAGTCTGCCATGCAAACCTTTTAATGGACATGGCCCACCATCTCTGTGTGCTCTTTGCATCTGATTTCTACAGGGCTGTGCACGCCGTCCTCTCCCTCATCGATAATCGATCAGGAGTCCCTCATTTTGACACCTTTTCACCGCTGCCTAAATTGTAGGTCTCTCCCAAAAGTGCCGGATCTTTTTTGAATATGTCCAATGGACTAATATAATTGTTCACAGCTTGACATTATCGATTATCGACTACGCATTGTTGAATGGATACCTAGGCAAGCAATATGAATGTGTGATCCCGCCAACCTGGCCTTTTCTATCTGCACACCCAACTCATTGCCACACTTTCCATCATCGAACCTTGAGTCTTGGCCACATGGCGTGTGGATCCGAAAAGCAGTGGATCGCGACGGGAGTGTGTGGTCCGAACGGTCCAAAGCGGACTCAATTGAAAAATAGAAAACACGAGGCGGGGTCAGGGACTTGGTGTGCGCCCATACGGTACTCATGCATGCATGGATGTCGCACGAAACATTCGCATCGACATGCATATATAGATGAACAGTTTAGTCTGGTGGTCGCTGACTTTAAAAAGTGTTGACTCGATGAAACTACTACAGTTCCTGTTCCCTGGGTATTCGCACGTTGCGATGGAGCCCCCCGACCCACGGCCGCTGGGACCTCAGACCTCGCCGACCTCGCCAGCACCCCCTTTGTCGAGTCCACCCAATGTTCCACCGTCCCCACCACTGTCGACGATACCATCATCCAGCCTCTCCCGCCGCCGTACTGTCGGGGATTTCGACATGATGTCACGAAAAGCAACATCGCCTGGCAGCCCTCCATCGCCAAAGCCGAAGGAGAAGCCAATTATGTGTGGGTCTCCTCGGACTATGATTATTGCCCAGAAGCGTCGTCTGCTTGAAGCAGAGAACGAAGGGGTTTCACCTCAGAAAAAAGCTAAAACCCTGCTTACATCAGTCAGTATGTGATCATTCTTCATTGTAATTATTGATTGAACAAAGTTTATAATATGTAGACAACGGTAAGGAGAAAGCCAGAGGTCGAAGATCTACATGCGCGGCGGACGCTTGAGCTCGCACGAGCAGCTCGTGCCACTTTCGCGGCGCACGTCAAATATCAACGTCTTCGCTTGAAAGAAGTTGAAATCATCCAGTCGATGACCGTAGATGACTGTGAGGAAGCAGAAGAACTGTTCAGAGAGGCTGAATTGCAAGCAGGTCACATCAAAGGGTCTTTACAGAACAGCGCAGTTGCCGGCATAAACATAGACGATATTGATTCATGTGACAGCGATTCTGATTCCTCAGACGGTAGAAGTCGTTTGCCCCCTTGCAAATTGGATTCTCCTTCTCCCTGCGATACTTCATCTGATTTATAATTCGTATGCTTATACCTATACCTGTTGTGAACGCGACTATGTTTCTATGTAGTTTTCATATGTAGTTTTCATATGTAGTTTTCATATGTAACACAATTACCTTGCTTGCAAGGTCGTTGGAAAACTTTCAACTTCTGTGAATGTATCACAGGAAAAAATAACCCGGTAGTAAGGAACTAAAATATTTTGTAAGTACCGTCGAAAGGCCGTTCGTGCGAATTGATTACAGCACTCCCGAGCCCGTCACACTCCATCGAGTTCCATCTACGATGGAGTGTGACGCATCTACGATGCCCTCAAGGTCCGTCTCGTAGTGGCACACTTCGACATCAACGCAATCTGTGCGAGGTGTGACCACGTGACTCAACCTTAGCGCATCCGAAATTCTTCAATTCCAATTTCTAGGTTTCTCCGATCTGTCAGCGCTCTGAAATTCCCCTCTTCACAAAATTATCGTCGTTCAAGAACTATCCAGATCACCTATGGCTCTGGTGAAGTCGCCGGTTATGTCTCCCAGCACACTATCATATTTTCCGGCTTTACCTTGACCCAAGAGATGCGTGCGTATTCTTTCCGTTTATCTTTACGACGCCCCTTGTCTTACATCGTCTCTAGTTTCCGTCGCAGACACCACCGACGACTTGCTTACCGACAGCCTGTCGGGAATCATGGGTCTTGGCTGGCAATCCATCTCTGCCCTCGGGACCACCCCCTTCTAGGAGACGCTCTATAAGCAGAGCAGCCTATCTTCCCCGTCTTTAGTTTCTACCTTGAGCGCAAGATCGACGGGAAGGTGTTGTACTGTGACCCAGGCGGAACCTTTACCCTTGGAGGTACCAACACCAGTCTGTACTCGGGAAGTATCGAGTTCACCGACATGCCCAGCGGGACTACGCCTGGCTGCAGGTTTCATGTGAGCCCCTTCTGACATCACATGAAAATTATTCTGCCACTGATTATTTTCATTTTCAGCCCTGTCGATCCAAGGCAAGTCAGTCTCCTTCGAGAGCAGTCGAGGTCTTGCAGCCATCCACACCGGCACCTGCCACCACGCTTATTGCTACGCCATCCTCACTTGTCGCGGAAGTCTGGTCAAACGTCCCCAATTCCGTTGCGTTGAGTGGCCAATATGCGGGCATGTACGCATTCCGTGAATGTTGCCAGCATTTTTTTCTGGGCTTGTTCACGAACTTGTGTCCGACATGCAGCATGCAACACCGAGCTTTCCGTTTCCATCGCTTTCGGTGGTACCAACTAGCCCATCGGTGCTGCTGATACGAACCTCGGCCCTGTCAGCAGATCTGGTTTGTCCGAACTGTGTACCGGTGCCATTTTCGACATTGGGAATACCATCAGGGGCAACGGTGAAAATGTCCCAACCTGGATCGTTGGCGACACCTTCCTCAAGAACGTCTACTCTGTCTACCAAGCGAACTCACCGGCAGTTGGATTTGCCCAACTCGCCAGTGAACTGATTTGTAAGTTCCCCTCTTGGTTACATTTGTGCGGTAAGCGGATCAGTGCATTGACCTGTCTCCCAGGTAATACAAGTTCGAGCTCGGATGGCGTCCCTCTTTCGTCGGGATCTGGTAGTAGTACTTCGGACCTCGAACTCATCTTGGTGTGAGTTCTTATTTCTAGTACTTCCGGTGCTCTCAGAGTCATTGGTGGCATGCGCAGCGTGGTTCTCTCGTTATCGCTCAGTGTCCTCGTGTCCTTCCTCAGGTTCGTCGCCGTTTTCTGAGTACCGTATACCAGGTGAATCCCCCTCGTCGTAGTTGTTGTGGTACATCCCCGTTCCGTCGGTCACCCCGACCCACTTGACGACCGCACTGCAAACTTAATGTCCCTCGCGGCGTTTCCTTGGATCCGGATCTCACTTGATCCCCGATCATCCAGGTATCTCCTTCCGTTGATTTATTGTAACCTTTGCCCCAACCTCATGACGACCGTCACGCTGACCTGGAAATTCTCTTCGTTTTCCTGCTGACTCTTCACGACTGACTCATCTATACATACACGCATAGCACATGACCATTGTCTAGCATATCCACGTCGTATCGTATCGTACAGCTATGTATTGTCTATCGCTCCTTAGGCTTACCGTTCATTCTTTAGACGTATATTTCCGTTTCTCTCTCCCTTTGCTTTATTACACATTACCTTTAAATGTCGTCAAGCCAGTTATACGCGCTCGCACAACGAGTCGACGACCGTAAACGGGGACTCTATGCATCATGCATCATACTTAGTATTTTTTGCTTAGATCTGTGACAGTAGGTGTTGTGGAATATATATATATATATTCATAGTACTTCCTGGGTTCTGTTCTTGAAAGTGGAGGTGTGGCACCGTGGTAAACGGTTTCTGGATCAAGTATGGTTAAAGCGAATTCGACGATCGGTCAAATGGTATTTTCTGAGGCAATCGCTCGCGTCCATCAAAACCAGAAGAAAAAAGTACCAGGCAACTACTAATTGACCTACTCATCATGGTTACCATGTTCGCGTCGGAACCCGTCGACGTTCCTTCTCCATGGTCGAAACGAACGGAATCAAAGTACAAGGACTCGTGACGCGTTTTCGTAACGGTCCTTGTTCTTGTTCTTAGCGCACATGGACGATCTAAACGTCAAGGACGGGCCTTTGGACAAGGTGAGG
>JBBPPQ010000374.1:0-16436 GCA_038092035.1 Leccinum disarticulatum
CAGCACAAGCGTAGATCGAGTAATTGCGCATACGTTGGAAGATGATCCGCGATCCACGAATGGCGTGAACGATGGTAGACAAGCCTGGCTCAGTCAGCACGATATCAGCAGCACCGCGTGCAGCATCCGTTGCGCCTTCAACTGCAATACCGACATTCGTGCGGGAAAGCGCTGGAGCATCATTGGCACCGTCACCAGTCATAGCACACAAGTGTCCCAAACCCTGTAACCATCTTGACCTTGACACCAAGAGCGATGGTGTCGTCGATAGTCTGTTTAGTGTCATCCCGAGGGGGGTCAAAGATGGCGAGAAGACCAATCAACTCGAAAGCGTTGCCCTCCGCTTCTGGATCGTCTCCCTCCAACTCCTCATAAGCCTGAGCAACCGCGAGCGCACGAAGACCACGTGTGGCGAACTCCTCAACATCAGACTCCAGCTTGTTCTCGATTTCGTCCGTCTTGTTGCGAGTGCAAAGCTCAATGATGATACCCGTCATACCCTTGGTGACACGCTTCAACTTCCCAGACGACTCCTCCAGGTAGGTTATTTCCGTTCGCTTGTCCACGGGATTGAACGGCTTGAAATCCAATAGTTTGATGCCAGCACGAGCGCGAGAAGTATCGCCGAGAGCGCTGACAATGGAAGAAACGATTGCATCCTGGTTTTCAGTATGAGAGGCGTACGCGGCAAGCAACATGACGTCGTCGGCAGAGAATGGACCGTAGGTGCGGATGGTAACCTTGTCGATGGTGGTGAGGGTACCCGTTTTGTCAGAGCAAAGAATCGTGACACCAGCGAGTTCCTCGATGGCGGTGATGTGCGTCACGATGGCCTTGTGCTTGGCAAGCTGCTGAGCGCCGACAGCGAGAGTTACGGACAAGACAGTGGGCATAGCAATTGGGATACCACCGATCAAGAGGACGAGGATGTTGTTGAGACCACGACGATAGTTGTATCTGAAACCGGCATAGAGAACGAGGATTTCAGCCATGACAAAAATTCCGATGGAAACCAAGCAGAAAGAGCCGATTTGGGCCAGGATCTTTTGCAAGTGACCGGTAGTGTCATCATCCAGACCGACCAGAGAAGCCGCGCGTTCGAAGAAAGTATTGGCACCAGTGGAAATGACGACACCTTCGGCCTCACCCTGTTTGCAGGTCGATCCACTGCGGAGGGCACATCAGCACGAAGCGGGTCACAAGCAAGAGTGAATACGAACGAGAAACATTGATCGCCAACCTTCTTATTCTGGGGAAGCGATTCACCTGTGAGAGCAGCTTGGTCGATGGACACGTTGATGGATTCCGTGAGACGGCAATCCGCCTAATCCGCCGGAACGATATCACCGATCTTGAATGAGATCATATCACCCGGGACAAGATCAGCGGATTCGATTTCGGACCAGGTACCATTACGCTTGACTTTTGCTTTGGGAGCGAGGGATTCCATCAGCGCTTTGACAGCGTTACCAGCGTTGCGTTCCTCGTAGAAACCGATTCCGGAATTGACAAACAAGTCTGGGGTTTGACCTTCACCATTTGAGAACAGTGACGCTAGCGAGTTCCTCGATGGCGGTGATACGCGTCACTCGCTGAGCGCCGACAGCGAGAGTTACGGACAAGACAGAACACTGAAACGGAAGAATTAATTGCATCCTGGTTTTCAGTACGAGAGGCGTACCTGGCAAGCCATTCAATTCGGCAGAGAATGGACCGTAAGTGAGGATGGTAGCGTTGTCGATGGTGATGGTGAGCTTGTTGGTGGTGAGGTGCCCATCTTGACGGCGTCGGAAATGCACTGTAAGTGTGGGTGGTAGCCTTGTTGACGATGCGCTTGTTGGTGGAAACGCCGTAAGGAGACTGTGGGTACTGCAGATTGGAGAGAGTGTCGTAAGTGAAGGGGCCGTCCATAAAGGTGGGGCTGCGAGGTCGCTCGAGAAGGGTGGATTCTATGGCGTCGTAGAGATGATGCAGAGAGGAAAACGTGAATAAAGAGACTGGAATACGAGGGACCTTGATATAATGGTGGTGGATCCTCGTGGACTCGGAAACCGACTGTAGTTGACAAGCAGGAGCAGGAGAATGATGATACCGAGGACATCTTCCCAGTCTGTAGAAAATTAGCGCAAAGAAGGTGAATATATCGCTAGCGTTACCCGAACATATTGGAGCTTGAAAACGTCATCGACGACAATCGTTTCTAGGTCGATCTTCTCCTTGTCGTACAAGTCTTCGGCCTTGAGTTCAATCTCGACGCACGAAAGATTAGCAGATGAAAAGAGGAAGGCTTCTATGCGGGAGATGAAAAGCTACACGCAGACCAGAGAGAAAAGTACATACGTCACGGTGTTGCCTTCTGCTCATCATGGAATCCTTGTACTCTCTTGTACGTGTTGCCAGGCAGCAAGCAGCATGCCGTAGTATGGAGAGGAGGGGCCATAAGCGTAGCCTTGTTGATGAGATCGTTGGCGTTGGCGGCGTAAGTGCAAAGAATCGGGATGAGTCATACAATTATCCCACGGGTAGTGTAAGTGTAAGTAAGTACAAGTAAACTACCTTGCAAACTCGAAAGAGTGGTGATCAGCGTAAAGTCTTTTTAAAATAAAATGCCTGGACCGTATCTAGTAGGGAGCGGAGGGACCATAAGCGAGTGGTGACCTTGTCGACGAGATAGTTGGCTTTGGCGGCGTAAGTGCAAAGAATCGGGATGAGTCATACAATTATCCCACGGGTAGTGTACGTGTAAGTAAGTACAAGTAAACTACCTTGCAAACTCGAAAGAGTGGTGATCAGCGTAAAGTATTTTTAACATAAAATGTCTGGACCGTATCTAGTAGGGAGCGGAGGGACCATAAGCGAGTGGTGACCTTGTCGACGAGATAGTTGGCTTTGGCGGCGTAAGTGCAAAGAATCGGGATGAGTCATACAATTATCCCACGGGTAGGGTAAGTAAGTACAAGTAAACTACTTCGCAAACTCGAAAGCGTGGTGATCAGCGTACTTATTAACATAAAATGCCTGGAACGTATCATAACAATGGTGAGGTTTTATCAAAGGAGAAATCTCTTTGTCACCGTAAATAGGTATCAAATGAGCTGCGCGAAAAATAGTGTCAATGTGAATTACCGAGTAGTCGGGTGAATGATCTCGAAGAGTGGACGGCTGAACCATCCACATTCCAGTGTCCTCGTCAGGAGCATCACCCATTTTTTCAAACCACCGAATTGCCGCACATGGGTAAAGTACTCCCCGGTAAGTGAAAGAGAAAAAAGCGAAAACACGTGCAATATCATATGCACGCATTCCCGTTTCGTCTGGATTAGTGCCGACGAAGACACAGTCTCGCCGTGGACCGTTACTTCTCCACATGGGGGTGGAACGGATATACTCAGTCTGCATCCCGCCAACCCCGCTTAGGTCGCTCGGTGCATAGAAGCGTGAGGACGCAGAGTTGAAGGTGGAGATACGACCTCCGAAGGTTGGACAGTCGGTAATAGGGATGTCCATCGGGTCTCGGCCGTCTTCTGGGTGTAGTTGACCGAAGAGGAAGCGATGAACAAGATCCGGTAAGCTCGGAATCTGGATTTCTTGAGCTAAGTCGGGTAGTGTGCGTGCACGTTTTCGCTCTGCACGATTTAAAATAGTTAAACGGCGTAAAAAGAAGAGAAATTAAACGTACGGGGTGTCCTTGCAAGTTCTACATGTGCTGCGAGGTTCGTTGGACAGTCGTCTGCGACCGCTTCGTCGTTGTCGGCCTGCATGCTTGCTGATCCTCGGGCCTGCTGTTCAGGTGGCAAGTCCGCCGTGCCTTGACTCGGATCAGTAGCCTGTGGATGTCCGAGCTCCGGTTCTTCAGGCAAGGTGAAAGGGTTATTGGCATCTATGGAGACGTGATGTCAGTTGTAGTCATAGTGCCGAGTGGAAAGGAAGAAAAAAACGTACTCAATGAGTTGATAGCAGACAAGAGACAAGTACCTTCGAGCATTCCCCGCTTTTCAAAGTCGATGCGTGAAGCAGCGAGTTTGTCGAGGCGTTGATTAGTGATAAGCATTTGACCGAGCGCCTCGTACCTGCTCGATCGGCGATATGGTTCTTTCACGGCTTTAATATGCTTACACTCTGTAATGGAAGAACAAAGACCGTTAGGTGCTCCGAATAGGCGAATGAGAGCGGGATAATGCTTGGCGGAGTGTTGCCGGGGAAGGGAGAAGGTTGCGACAACAGGAAAATCGCCGGTTTTGAAGATTTCTCGGTAATGGTGAAAGCGAGCGAGTGCATCTTGGATTTCTTCGAGATGTTCTTCGGTGATGACATGTCGGCGAACGGAGTAGCAGAATTCCAAAAAAGCACGAAATGTGCGAACGATTTCAGGCGGAACGTGTCCTTCGATCGTAGCAATGTAGACCTAAAGAGAGATGGAGAGGTGAGACACTAGGACGGGTATTTTGATGTATACCTTCATCAAGGCCTTCGAATCATCACCAGTCCACTGCTTGAAGCCACGGCCCTGTGGGAAGCGCCGCAAACCTGTGAATGGAGCAACGACAGCGATCCTAAGAAAATTGTAGTTAATCATTGTGCAATAGTATATAGCGACTTACCTCCGATCGATATCATCAAGGATGCGCTCGGCTCCTCTCTTTCCGTGCTTGGCCTTGAGATAGAGTTCCACCCAATCGACGAGGTGGTCTTTAAAGCACCCTTTGATGAGTTGGTGCAGGATGTCGGGGGACATCAGCTGGGTGATGTCCGCACGGGGGAAGTCGTTCGTGAAAGGCTGTCACAGCGCGAAGACAATGAGATATGAGACACTGTAAGGATGAATCGATACTCACGACTAGATCTCCGACAATTCCCCAATCCTCCCAAAGGTCGGCGAATGTGCACGCCACAAAGAGTTCTTCTATGAACTCTCTGCTACGCACACTTGCGCCCTCAGCATCCAGGTCGGTCCTTTTTGCGAAGCATCTGCAATAAGATATGTGAGCGCTCAAGTAGTTTGATTGAAATTCTCAGCGGGTGACGTACCTCGCACACCAGCCACGAACAATACAAGCAAGGAGAGCTTGCTCCTCGTAGTCGGCAATATATGGTCCGAGGCCATACACCACTCGGCGATAATAGCCATCGCCGAACTTGACCACCTCGGGTGTCGTCATCGCGGGCTTTAATGGGTTGAAGATGGCCGCCAGTGAGCTGTGGAAGAGCTGCCGGCGAAATCGCCGAAAGGCTACATCGGATGCATGCTCTTTTGTTGCTATTCGAATGGTATAAGGACAAATTGTAAATAAAGAAGAAGATTACTTACTTTTCGGAATTGCGAGGAAACCGATCAGCACTAATGCATCACGGTGAGCGCGGCGGACATGGTTGCGGACGTTTCCAATGGATAGATATAGAGGGTAGAATTCGTTGTTACCCGTCCCAACCGAGACGGTGGTCTTGTCGCTGCCTAAAACGATCGGCACAAACGTGCTTCCGAGCGTGTTTACATCCTCGGATATAAGGTCCTAGACGAGTGAAGATTAGCGAATAGTATACAAACGAATAGAACTTAATGACGCACTGCCTGTTCCCATGCCCAATCGCCTGACATAAAGTCCTGGAATTGTCTTGTATCGCCGTCCGTCCGGTATTCTCGAAAGGGTCGAAAGTCGAGGTCGCCCGCGAAGCTGGGGTTTCCGAGGATGCGATGGACGACGTGGCGGGGGTTTCGGAACCATACCTTATATTCTTGCTGCATCCACGGTGGCGGATTCGTTGAGGGAACGGGGCCCGTATATCGAACTGAAAAGTTGTCCCATTTGATGTCACCGACAGCAGTACTGTCGATGGTCTGGTAGAGATGTCGGTGGTTCGCGAATGGCGGGTTATCGCCGTGTTTGAGTACACCGGCTGCCCACAGGTCGAGGAGAATGTCGATCTGAGGTGCTGACATCTGATTGCGAGTGAAGAGGAACTCTGCTACCTCGAATCCGACGCGGTCGCGGTAAGGGGTCCAGTCTTCGGAGTTGGTCTGATTTGAGGCTGGAGCAGGCCGGGTTCCAGGGTCCAGATATGCGCCCTGTTCGTCACAAGGGCGCGCTGAGGATCGGAAGAATGAGTTTGAGTTCACATTTGAGAAGTACAACTTACCGTCCAGTTTCGGATGATAGTTTCGATAGAGCTTGTCGCCTGGTCCCCAGAAGAGCGAATCTACGCCCGATGGCAAGGACGGGTCTTCGTCCTGAGGGCGGTGGAATTCTTCGTCGTCCCATAGCGCATCTTCGTCGCGTTCAGGTTGATGGCCGTCCGAGGCACCTGGCAGGAGTTCCGAAGGGGCTGCTGATGCTGGGAGTTGAGACGGTGGTGCGACATCGAGGTTGGGGTGTGCAGAGTGGATGTGTTTCGTACGACCCGCCTGTGTCTTGAAGAATCGCTTACATCCCTCTTTTTCACAAGCTAGTTGGAGTGCCTGCCAATGGTGTGGCATTTAAGTCGTTACTCGGGCAATACTATAGGATGGATGCACATGTTGGTACTACGAAGGAATCACTACAAAAGGGATTAGTCGTGTTAGGTCATTGTTTGTGTCTCGCGCGGAAAGAACGTACAAAGTTTCGAAAATTCTTCGCCTTTAAATTCCTTGACTTTCGCTCATTCCGACCATCTCTCATTCGCTGTAGGCATCAGCACATACTCCATGGACCCTCAGGCTCCAAGACCCTCTCGCGGCCGTCCTCGTCGAAACAACGCCGTTCGGCATCCGGGGCTTCCGGATATGCCGGGTAGCATCAGGAAAATTTTTAAGTGCTGACATTCCTAGCTTAATATGATCAACTACTTATCAGCTGATATAAGCAGATAGATGCATATCTGGCATTATTATTTGTACATCATAAATTTACAAAATAGACAATATCTTATACTTCTTGGTAGACATTGTATCACTAGATCAGATATTATCCTCTGAATATCTTCATTGTTCATCAAGCTCACATATCATCCTTTGAATAGCACCATGATATCACTGGATCAGATGTTAACTATTGAATATCATAGTTTTGCTACAAGCTCACTGATAATCATATGAATTTCACTATGATGTCACTGGATTTGACATTGTCCTTTAGATATCATCAATTTACCACCCAGCTCACATATCATCCTTTGAATAGCACCATGATATCACTGGATCAGATGTTAACTATTGAATATCATAGTTTTGCTACAAGCTCACTGATAATCATATGAATTTCACTATGATGTTACTGGATTAGACATTGTCCTTTAGATATCATCAATTTACCACCCAGCTCACATATCATCCTTTGAATAGCACCATTATATCACTGGATCAGATGTTACCTTTTGAATACCATATTTTGTTACAAGCTCACTGATAATCATATGAATTTCACTATGATGTCACTGGATTAGACATTGTCCTTTAGATATCATCAATTTACCACCCAGCTCACATATCATCCTTTGAATAGCACCATGATATCACTGGATCAGATGTTAACTATTGAATATCATATTTTGTTACAAGCTCACTAATGATCATGTAAATTTCACTATGATGTCACTGGATTTGACATTATCATTGTGCATCATCAATTTACCACCCAGCTCACATATTATCCTTTGAATAGCACCATGATATCACTGGATCAGATGTTAACTATTAAATATCATAGTTTTGCTACAAGCTCACTGATGATCATGTAAATCTCACTATGATGTCACTGGATTTGACATTATCATTGTTCATCATCAATTTATCACCCAGCTCACATGTTATCCTTTGAATAACATGATGGTATAACTAGATTGGATGTTACCCTTTGAATATCATCACTTTTCTACCCAGCCCACATATTATCATTTGAATACCACCATGATATCACTTGAATTAGACATTATCCTTTGCTCATTAACCATTAGGAAAAAATGTAAGTGCCAATATACCCAGCTAAATATGATAAACTGGCTGTCAATCTGATATAGCCATATATATATATATTTGTGACCATCATCTGCAGATTATCTACATTCGAGTATTGCCATGTCATTGCTTTGAGGTCACCATGTCATTTGCAAGACCAGCCTGAGATACTACATCACTGCATCATTACTGATCGTGTGAACATCATCAAGTCACCACTCTAACTATTATTATCATTTGACCCAGCTCATCTGATAAATAAGATTACTAGCTATAACTCCGACTTTGGTGTTGATGAGACTAGTACATGTCCAAGTCTGACGACCAACACAGTTTGAACTCACTGACACGGAACAGGCACGAGTACCTCATTAGAGGCTCATTGCAGGAAGAGGAAAGGGCAAAAAAGAGCCTGTCGGACCCGAGTCCGGGTAGCGGCCGTCTTTGTTCACTTAGTAGAAACATATGGAAGGTCCGCTGAGGAACCACTCACTGCTCGGAAGATGACGGTCCTGTTATCGACCGTGGCTCACGCCATGCTAGGCACTCATCTGGGCGCCAGTTTCGCCGTTCTCCTTTTCACTCCCATCACTCGTGATTCATGAATCTTGATTGGTTCCTCCCTCCCCTGCGGCCCCACTGGTTCGCGTGGAAGGCCTGGAGGGGACTATTTCTTCCCAAACGACGGGCGTCTTGCCCTGAGCGATGAGAGCACCGTGGGTACTCTCTGTGAGGGTGGCGAGAGCCTCAGCGAGGGTGGTGTTGGTAGAGTTGAGCTGTGGCTGTATGAGGGTGTTGTTGACGTAGCAGTTGGTGTTGAGTTCGTCGCCGCCGTGCCAAAGTAGGACAAAGGGAGGGTGGAGGCATCGACGTCCTTGTCCGCTCAGGACGTGCAGAGGAAGCCCTCTGTCTCCTCGACGAGGCAGTCAAGAGGGACACGGAGAACATCTCCAACTCTCCTTTTCTCAAGGTCCACCCAATCCACACTCTGTTCAGTGCTCTCGTCCGCATCCGCCGTCCAGATGCTGTCTTTTACCTCTGGACCCATCTGACCCTCTCTATTCCGTTCCGCACACCAACCTCATGCTCCGCATACTGCTCAAGGCCGCGATTCAGGCATCAAAGTTGGACGGAGAGAGCTTGAAGGGAGCCATGAGTTGGTACATGGTCGACAACATACTGTTCAAAAAACGACACGACGGTGGCATCGAAACACCCTCAAAAGGAAATCAGTCTCGGGAAAATCTGGTCGGTCATTTCTACGCACTCTTCCAAACGCCAGCACCACCCTCCGTAGTTGGCATTTGCCAGTGGGCGGGCGATCAGGTGTGACGGACGCACGGGCCAGAGGTGGGGACAGCGTTTTCCAGGAATTCGCGCGCGTGTTTTCGGGGCATCCAGATCGATTCTTGCCTGTTGGTCCAACTCCGCTGGGTGTAGAGCGCCCCGGGCTGGCACAGGACGAAGACGGGCAGCTGGGACCGCCCCTTCCGACGTTGGTGCCTTCTGAGAGCACCTTTTCGACCTACATTGCGCTGCTTGGCTTATCGTCGCGGGCAGAGGAGATTCCAGAGGTATTGGTGTGGATGCGAGCGTTGGATATCACGCCCAAGACGGAGACGCTCGCAGTGGCGCTGGTGTTTTGGATGGAGGTGGGGTTACGGGGGCCGGTGTTTGAGGACGGGTGGCGCGATGGTGGGTCTGGTTCTCCGAGAAAAGAGTATGGTGCACTTCGAGCGTGGATACGGGAGTGGGTTGGGGAGAAGAAGGCGCCGGGTGAGGAGGACATATGTGCGGGTATCAAGCGTGTCCGGGAGATGCGGCACGGCCGAGCTGTACAACTATTAGAGTGGCTGTGCAATCGATCGATCACTTTGCTTCTGCGGAACCTGACAATGCCATACATCGATCGCACCCGCACCGAACCTGACGCCTCGCCTACTCCCCCGTCGCGCACAGTCACCCCGCTTCCGAGCACCCACAAATTGGCGTCGAAGCTCGTCGCCCTCGGTCGCACAGTCTACAAAGATGTCTGGACCGAATTTTACGCTGGGAGCCCGGCTTCTGCACAGATATGCTTCGCGAGGTCGCGTTAACAAACGCGATGCCGCCCTCACGCCGCGCGGCAGGCGGTGGCCAAGCTCCTCACTATCGAGCCCGACCGTGACGATGATCATATGAGTGGCAACAACCACTTCCACGAGACGACGTTCCAGGTATCCGTCACGCACTACCACGTCGCACAGGGCACGCCACGACCACCTACGCGCGTAGTGAAAACACACATCACCATCCCCCCTCGTAGCCACCCTCGACTCCCGCGAGGATTCCACGGGTGGCTTCCCACCCCTCCCAAGATACGAGTCCTGCGCGCCCTCATGGCGTAGCATGTCCGTGACGGAACACTGTGCGGTCGCGACCCAGTTCGTGTCGACGAGACACGGGACGGACCAGCTCGCGCTTGCTTTCGTGCCGTATGCCGACGATCCGCGTTTTTCGATAGAAAAGTTTCAGACAAAATTCGAGAGGTTGGAGTGGGAGAGGGCGTTTGATCCTGACGGTGAGTCGTTGGTACGGGAGGGGGACGAGGACTGAGACGGCTTGCGGTTGGTTAGTGGAAGTGATTCGGATGGAGACTATTCGACGGTTGCAGGCATTGTACGACGTCGATACGCGGGACGTGGACCGCATGTGTCTCTTTGGGAGGTGGTGAAGTTGACGACCTCGGGGAGGGCAAAGCGGAGTTGTCCTGCGGGGAGCCCGTTGGCGTAGGTGGACCAAGGGGTGGTATCGAAACAGGCAACGTAGTCTGAATATGTCTCGCGATCGTCAAGAGATACAGAGCTGGAGAACGGTCAGTCCTGTGCGAGATGACGGGACCACAATGAACGACTTACAGAGGTGGGGTGAGTTGTTCTTCATGCTCCCCACCTGCATGGACAGTTTTCTCAACAGTCAGCGGTGACTAGTTGTTTTTGTACAGCCTGATGGACCCTATCGTTTTACAGGATTCCATCACAAGCCTGATTTTAACGGCTAGAGTAGGGAGATCGAACGTGGCCTCCACTGTAGATATACTTTCATCCTATTTGTTACATAAAACGTGGAATTATCGGTTTCCTGCCAGATGCGAGGGTTGGGGATACGATGGTGGTAAGCGGCGACCTAACATGCAAACCAAACCATACCATGTTAGCATTGATCACTCTTTGCTCTTCTAACAAGTCTGCTCGGGCCTTGCAGCGTTTGACGATTATATCACCGATATTTGTCGGGGCGAGAGAGAGAGCGACCGAGTACGATTCGATGGCTGCGTTAGGGTTCCTGGACTCCATTAGGGTGTCACACTGTTCCTCGAGTTTCTTGACACAACGTCGGCGGAAATCTTAGGGGGAGGGGGGGATTCTCAGATTGATTCCAGTGTTACCATTGCGCCTCAGACTACTCACCGATTTCCTATGTCGCTCGTTCACTGGGGATGTGCATCTCGAATAGTTCATCTTGCATTTTGCGAAAACATTCGGTCGCTTCTAGAACACGATTATACGGGCTTCAAGAACATTGCAGATCGCCCGATAGACGTGACTTCGGAACACCCAACTGGATGGAGCGAGAATTATCAGCAACTCCAAACTACCAAGCAAACCATACCTTAGCTGCAGCATCTGATGCCTCATTGACCGAGGAACTGGTCAGTATCACTGTTGTCCATTGATACAGAACATCGCTGAGGTGGTCCGTATAGGTGGATTTTTGTGCATGGCCATCAGGGGTAATCTGCACAGCCTTTGCGAACCATTCGACGGCTCTCTTCAAATCAGTGGAGTCGCGGCACAGTTGAAAACGTCTCTGGAACGCGAGGCCCATGTTGTCGAATCTAACAGGTTTGTCGAAATCAACCTCGGGAACCTCATCTGCGACTCTAACCCATTTTGAGATCAACTCGTTAAGCTTCCCAAAGTCGTCAGAGATCTGGAGTCCATTGAGTTCATATGTCTGCATCACGAAGTCTACGGCACGGCGTGTATGCGTATCCAGAGGGCAGATTTTCTCCAGCTCATTGATGTATTCGTGTAGTGTGCTTTCGGGTACTTGATGTCCTGATGCACGATAATACAAAAGAGCTTGTGATAGATATAACAACGTCATAGTCCGATCCCGGTGGTCACCAGCGCGTAACCTCAATGCTTCCTTGACCAGCGAGGTAGAGTGATGGAAATTTTGGTGTGCGTGATGAAACTGATCAGAGAGAAACTCTGCTTTAGCGAGATTGAACATGGCAACGACGTGACGCGGATCGTCCTTAAAGCATTTTTCAAGGGCTTGGGTGAAAGTGCAACGGAGGAAACAAGATCATTTTCGTTATGGTTTCTGTAGTAGCCAAGAAGAGCACGGTGCCTCTCATCTGTCAGATTTGCGACGTCTGGGAACACTGAACACTCCTTCCAGACCTACAACAAGATTCTTCAAAAAGAACACGGTGATGGTAACATTTCACCTACACTATCGTCGACGCAACTAGACGAGCAGTCATCATACCATTGTTGCACAGAGACGAGGAGCGATAAGTATCGTGGCATGGATTCCTTGATCGTGAATGCTGTGAAACAGTTGAATACTTCAAGTTGCAGCAGATGTACAAAAACTTCGTCCATATGTCTAGTCCGCTCAAGCAAATCAGACACACGTCTCCAGTGTGCCAAGAGGCTCTCCATGTCCTAACACAGGGGAAAACTCGAAAGATGCACAAAGAACCAGCCGGACTTTGGTGGATGAAGCAGACGGCCTGAGAAGTCATCAACACGGATAATCGCAGGACGAAACCTCGATGTTACGCACAAGTAGATCCGGTGGTGTGACCTGGGGTATTGATTTCCTGGAAATCATCAAGTGAGCTAGAGGTCATCGTCTATTGAAGCACCGTAGTGCCCACCATGAGAACGTCAATCCCGCGCTGTAAGAACAAGGATGAGTGCTGAAGAACGGAAGGGGAAAAGGGAACATGAACACACGGCAGCGGCATATTGAACGATGTATTGCACGTCGCTCTCGCTGTAATTCTCGTCTGGAGAGTAGGCGCCGTTGGTTGCGAGCTGAGGGTACTGGACGACCTCGAGGGGGAAACTCTGGCTGTTGGTGATGTGCCAATGGAAGGTGTTGATCTTGACCCAGCTCATATCGTCGAGGGTCCTGAGCAAGTCAGTGAGGGGGAAGCTAGACAAGGTGAGGTCAGTGTGACGCATTGGATGCGACGACTGGATACGCACAAGTTGCGGGAAGTGTCTAACGCGAATCCACGGAAGGCCTGTTGGCAGAGTCACGTCAGCACAACAGGCGTCGGGTCAGATACGCACGTAGGCAGGGGTATCAGTGATGGAAATGGGTGCCTCAAGGGTGTACGTCTGGCTGCCATAGTAGTACCGGAGCTGACCAAAGGTCGTGAGGCCGCGGAAGAGACCGAGGGTGGAGTTGGTGGTGAGGGTGGCGGGGGAACCGTTTGCGGGGATGGTGAGAACGTATTCTTCGCTGCGGGTGCCGAGAGGCTCGACAGCCTCAGATGAGATGCTGTCGACGGACGCGCCGGGTGCGAGGGAAAGCGAGAGGGAGGAGAGCGTCGACGCGCCTTGAAGGGCCGCAGTGTCGTTGGCGCCGCGACCGACGACGAGACGGCCGAACTTGTCGTTCTGGGGGTAGTACAGAGCCTGCTGAACGGCATTGTTGAGACCGCCGGGTGTGTTGTTGAGGGCGATGTCAAAGTAGAACGCGTCGCTGAGAATGAGCGCGGACGAGCCGCATCGTGTCGAGAGCGGTGGGTTACATAAGCTCGAGAGCGAGAGAAGGAACCGAGCAAATGAGTATACTAAGTTACTAGCGCCGTGGAGTTGGTGCGACTCGAAAGCACTTACTAAGTAGTTACTTATGAAATCCGTAAACTATGAATCATAACTTATAGATCTATATTCTAGTCCGATTCGTCGCTGTTGGCCCAATCAGAACCATACATTTCGTACATATCCGAAGCGTTTGATTCCTCGTCCGAGTCATCCGATACCCGACCACTCAAGCTAACATCGCTGCCATCACTCGCAGAGTCAACAACTACTTCCCACTCGAGAGTGTCCAACCGTCCGAATGATGTATCGAAATCATCAAACCCAGAAAGAAGTGCTTTGGAGGTACGAGCCTCAGAAGCAGAGTCTGGGTCACTGTTAAAGCTTCGCTGGTCGTCGACTCCACTCTCTGCTTTGCCTGTATCTGGCAATTGCCACTCAATCGCGTCGAGTTCAGAAACAGATAGTGTGTTCTTGAGGTCTTCAAAATGATGGATAGGACTGTGGGAGACGCCAGAACTGATACATTTGCAATCGTCAAATCCGGTCACGGGGGTATGGCCCGAGGAATTCCTGGTGCTAGCAATCGATTCCGTTTCGCGCGACTCCCGGACGTGAGAATAGACGTGACCAATACCAAGGCCCCAGTGGTATCTCATGAGCATATCACGATCGACAAACCTGACCAAGCCTGAGTATTAGAATAAAGTCGCATTTGTACAGAAAGGGGAATCGTTACCTGTTGACATAATAATAATTCCAGTCATTCGAATCTCTTGCTATTGGAGATAAACCAGTACGATCCAAGTGAGATTTTCCTTTCGCGAAACCGGGAAGGAGATGGCACCCGCGCACGATCATTGCCGGATCGATGAAATCGAATGCACCGTCATTCATCGGAGCGAAACGCAGAGTGTCAAGTTCGACTGTGCCAGGCTGGGAGTCGGATGGGATCCTTTCAAACCATCGCAAATGCAAGAAATCCAAGCGACGGGGATGGTAGTCTCTGAGCCCTGGACCAATGAACTGGACGTTTGCATGATAAATTCCGATGACGCGAGCATAGCAGAAGCGATGCTGCGTTGTTTCTTCGGCGAGTCCGGCCTGGAGCATCATAACGTCGCAGTGATCCGTGTTAGGGTTGATTGTGTCCTGGCCACGGCGAACGTCGTAAGTAGTATAGTTGATGCGGAGTACATTATGTTGGTATATTCGACCGCCCTTGAATAGTACATGGTCGATGCTGGCCTCCAATTGATTGTAACTGTTATCTAAGCCCATTCGTGCATGATCAGTGTTCATTTCCGAGTCTTGCAAATGGATCGCCTTGATGCGAGGAAGAAGGTGTTGTTTCAATTTCTGAACAAAGTCCTTCTCGCCTCATTAAATTGCGAACAAGATAGCAAATAAATGTGCATACCTTCAAAGCTGGGTCATTTGAGTTCCTGCATATAAAGTTGTCGAGATCAATCGGTCGGTGCTGTGACTTTCCAATGGTATAGCGTTGGTCAGGAACACTCGGAACAGATTCTGTCTGAGCGTCACCAATCCTGGCCTCGCGAACTCGACGAATTCTCGCTTGGCGTCGCTCGATCCGGGTTAACTGTCGAATAAAATCCTTGCGGCTAGTGCGTGTGTATCGCCCTTTCCCAACTCGATGTTCCCGTTCTCCCTGGAGACCATATCAGAATGCAATCGATATGCGCGAATAGAAAACGGTTACTTACTGGCTGTGTCGAATATGAATCAGTTGTTCCATACATGCGGATGGAAGCTGTGTAATCGCCGAGGGCATGTAATTTATAAGTCCGAAGATTAAACGATTTTGATTTAGATGATGGTGTCGTGGCAACAGAATTGGTAGACTCGCGCTGAGAACGAGCACGAACCTCGCGCCGTTGGCGCCCTTCAGCCTCACGCTTGAGCTCTCGAGTGGAAAAGGCAGGACACGTGTGGGCTTCAAAAGTACGGATCTCATCCCCTAAAGATTGTGTGACGCCATCCATCACACGGAGTGTTTCATCCGTGTGTATCCGTAGCTTCGCGAGCCCGTGCCAATAACAGAGAAGAGAAAGAAGCTTCAACACACTTGCGTTGTGGGGATCTGGTAACAGTCCTTCGAAGACTGGAAGGGCGCACTAGAGGAGATCGAGTGAGTCAAAGTACCTGGGTGTCACCATAATTCAGAGCACACCTGGAGGAGATCTTCGAAATTCCAGGCTGTCATTCTTTTCATCTCTGATGCATTCTTCGAAAACCGTCGAATCGTATCCTTCCCGAATGAAGGAACTTGGCGGTATCTTCCAGTTGAGAATGCGTCAGTTGCACCATTTGGCATTTCATGGAAACTTGAATCACTTGCCTCTGATCAAGTTCGCGCAATTTTTTGCCTTTCAAGCTATCTAATATACGCAAAAGATGCACAAAGATAGCTTTCCACACTCCGAGTTCGAACTCGTGCATCAAATCAACCACTAACATGAGAAAGAGGTTGAAATGAAAAGTATGGAGTCGCTCAGAAAAGGCATTCTGCATTGATGGGTCAGGGCAATACATCAAACTCCAATTCAACCAAGACTTACCACAGTGGGAATAAGAGACTGCTCCTTCAAAAGTGCCTCGACGTGCGTGGAATTCACAGCATAGTTCCGCTCGTAGATAAGGTTTCGCGCATT
>JBBPPQ010000375.1:0-16415 GCA_038092035.1 Leccinum disarticulatum
CGTGCGCGAGCGCGTCCGCGAAGAGTGGAGGAATGAACTGCTCGAGCATCAGAGGCAGGTGGCGGAACGGGAAATTGACAAGTCGCGATGGAACTGGGATGTCGAGAAACACGCCACGCTGCTCCGCGAATGGGAACAAGAACGCGCTCAGCATGAATCGGAGCTAAAAGAGCGCACACGTCATGAAGAGGAGGAACGGGCGCGACTCAATCTGTTTTGGAGCCGCGTGGAGGCGCATCAGTGCAAGACTTACGGAACTAGGGAGTACACCGCTGTGCTTGTGAATGCTCCGACCGAGTGGGGAAGTAGCCACCTCGTTGAGGCATGCAGAGCTACGCCTCTCGAAATCCATGGGATAAGATTGATGCCAAAGAGTTGTCAACTCACGGTATGAGGTGGCCATTGAGAGACAGATGGATGATTAACGAGTTGTTAGCGAAGCGGCGCTGCGATTGGTGTATGGGAGATCGATCAGTTTGAACCAGATTGTAAGACTTTCTGGAACTGGTACAAGGACAGGGAAAGTCCCACCCGCTACATCAACTCATCTATACCAGGACACTGATGATTACTATAGGGTTGCACATCAAAGGGATCGGGAAGGAGGGTAAGACCCAATTATCATGCATTTTTTTAATCTCTCTTTGAGATGTCGTGCCATTAGCGTATCGAGCACTGGCTGGACAACCTTCAAGATGGAGCAGACTGGCGGGAATTTTGTGCTACCACGCCAGCACGTTTCAAAGGATTGGAATTTTCAGGCGCTCAAGAGTGCGCTGCAGCTGTAGGTGTAAACCAGCACATTTTTGGACCCAACTAATGGTTCGGCCACTCTTATAGAACAACGGAGCCTATGGCTACTGGGAGATTGATGATATCAGCTGCTGAAAGGGTAAAGACACATGTGCATGATCCATTGCTTCCACGTTTTAACCATGTTACATGCAAAAGTTTCTTTTGTACAACAAGTTTGGCTTTGTACATCATATTGTGTAGGTAAAAGATGCTATTTCGTTGGAATTCGATTAGCTGTGCTGTTTCTGGTGATTGCCCGCGGATCGGACTGCAAGACGCTGATTTGAAGTTTTTTGGAACGTTCGCTCGGGCACGAGGTCACCACGGGCTTTCAAGTCCGCGCGTCCACATATGTGAGTTTTTGCCCCAAGGACAATCATCGCCGAGAGTCTGATCAGACGTCGAATCCTCCGAGTCAGAAGCGGTTGGCCATGATGATGTCCACCAGATCATAGCCCTCTGCGACGATGGAACCGAACTGCAGAGAGAGAGAGTTAGGACCGCCAAGTCATATCCTCGTCGTGGGCTTGGCCAAGCACACGTTATGCTGACGGCAAAATACGATGTTCGAATGATAATATTAATATTGCCAATATGTTGGAACTTGGAAGGATGCCAAAGGGCGTCGTGTCTTCGTCTGTGGATACTAGTGGTGGCAGTCTCAACTCCCGAGTTATATTGGGACAAGGGCCAAACCTAGAGCGCGCAAAGACCATGTAAGACGTGAATGGGATGATACTGTATGAGCGTCCGGAAGTTGCCATGTCATTGGCAGGAACAAGTTGAGGATAAAAATGGATTCTTTAGAAATTAGCACTGACTCGATCGGAGTCAACCTCATGCTCAGTGAAGCTTGTTGAGCTTCGAATTTGTTCAACTTCAACCGCCACAACTTAATGTCGAATACCCTGGAGGCAGGCTGGTCACCCTCTTCCTGGAGGTCAAAACATGCCGCCCAGGTGGGTAACATTGTCGATTATGATTTTGTCATTTGGGTCTCAGCCACAAGCACATTTCCACGTATTGCCATCCTCTTCACAGGCAGTAAACTACCCAAACGCAGAACATCTCTCCAGGTTTGCCCTCTTTTGTGGTCGAAGTCCTCCGGTGATCGTAACTTTCTAATGCGAAAGTGTGCTCGCGAAGATCAAGACCCTACCACCTCTTGTGACTCCATCTGAGGTTCTCCTTCGATTTTCCTTTTGATCACCTCATTCAGGAATGCTGATGAGCTTCGGATTGCCAGATCGAACGTCTTCGTTTCCAACTATCAGCAGTCCAACGAAACGAGGCTTTCCTTCTTCATGCAGGAGACTGCGCAGAGAGTTTTGATGCATGTACACAGGTGTGCCTCACGTTGTTTGTTCCTGAGCACACACGGTTTCTGATCTTGTGTGACAGCAAAACATCTCTGCGAAAATCGGATTAATTCTCTCTTTTTCTCTCATCCTCATATGGGGTGCCCGCCTACCCGTCGTACGTCAGAGAAGTTGCTACTGTGATCCTTTCCAACAACTATTCTCATTGAACCTCGCAGGTACGCGTCGGCCGCATTGCGGGTCAGTACGCCAAACCAAGGAGTAGCGGCACGGAACGAATCGGGGATAAAGAAGTCCTCAGTTTTCGGTGCGTTAGGCCTTCTTGAGCAGATAGGCCATTCGTCACGGACAAAATTCGTTTAGGGGTGACAATATCAATGGGTAAGTCTTTCCATCCTTCAACATCAACACGGCCTTTACAAACGAGCTGTCTGCCAGTCTGGATCCAAATGACAGATCGCCTGATCCCCAGCGACTTCTCAGGTCAGACATGAAAAGAGGACCTCATCCTGGTTGTCTCACATTCGAGTAGTGCCTATTTTCATTCCACGGCAACCCTGAACTACGTTCGGGGATTGCTTACCTCGGGCTTCGCCTCGCTGCATCATCCGCGGGATTGGTCTCTCACTCATGTTCGCTCACCTTCCCTTCGGTTGGTATCACAAAACAGTTTTTCCCTTTTGCACGGCTGATCGACATCCCATAAAATTTTACAGAAGTGAATTCGAGAAAATTACAGAGGGTCTTTCGGATGCATTAGATTTTACCCGTACGATCGGCGTCGGTTCGGGTGGAGAGAATATGCCTTTTGAACGTGGTGGCGGCCGTGGCGTCCTTGGCGAAGTCGATTTCTACACCAGGTGCGTCCACGGTACTGCGCCTACGCGGCAGTGAATACTGACATCGTTTCGGGGCAAGTCACGAAGGTCTCATGCTTGACTATGAAGAAGCGCTCACCCGCGAGTTCCCGCTCGAAGGGTCGGAAACTGTAATGTCACAAGAAAGGGGCTATTACAATACATCTGCACACTTTCTGTGGATCGGCGATCGTACCCGACAACTCGATGGCGCCCATGTGGAGTACTTCCGTGGCATTCGCAATCCCATCGGAATCAAGGTTGGCCCAACGATGACCAACGAAGAATTGACTCGCCTGCTCGAAAGTAAGGAATTACATACGCTTCCGTCGTTGACTCAGTTCAAGTTCCTGAGCATTCTTTACCGAACTTCCTTGCACATTTTCCCCCACTGGTTCACGACCTCAAGTCGTTAACCCTAACAAGGAAGCCGGTCGTGTCACTCTGATTACACGCTATGGTGCTGGCAAGGCAAGTTTCCTTTGTTTCCATGGGATTCCTGTGTGATTTTATTTTTCTGATGCGCTTAATGTCGTGTGATTTCAGATAGAGAACCATCTTCCGGGCCACATTCAAGCCGTGCAGGCATCTGGGCACCCAGTGGTCTGGGTGTGCGACCCTATGCATGGCAAGTACGTCGTTCACGCCTTTCCTTTCTCTTTCCCACATCAACGATGCTAACTGAGAGCACCCGGCTGTTCGAAACGCGAACTGGAACTTGCAGCACGCTCTCATCAGGAAGTGGTCTCAAGACTCGTCACTTTGGAACGATAATCAGCGAGCTGACCGCCTGCATCAAGATCCACACCGCCTGCCGCTCACGCCTGGGCGGCGTCAGCCTCGAGTTCACGGGCGAGCTCAATGATGAAGGGTTCAGCGTTACTGAGTGCCTTGGCGGTAGCATGGAGCTCAGCGAGGAGGAACTTGAGTTGAGATACCAAGTGCGTCCGACATTCCTTCTTTAGAGTGTTACCTCAAAAAACGCCAAATCCTTAACGTTTCTTCTCCGAACCAGTCTTTTTGTGATCCCAGACTGAACTTCGAGCAATCGTTGGGTGAGTCGCGCGGTAATCAATCAACGTTGTTTGCTAACACGCGTGCTCCTACGTAGATGTTGCGTTCTTGGTGTCTAACTACTTCAAAGAAGCACGTCATGGAACGACCGGAGAGACCAACATCTATACCGCACTCGGTGGGGAAAAATAAATGGCCATGGCCCCCTCATTGATTGATTGCAATCGAAAAAGAGAAAGAAAGGAAGAGAAAAAAAGATCTATCGGAACAGACAAAGACAGCGGATTGTATTAGTAGTTACACATGCAGTATGAATGTGAATGTAGTAGGATCTCTTATGGAAAACACTCCCCAAAGTAAAAGACGAGAAAGACGAGCAAGCATGGGTGTCCCTCTCCTCTGGGTCTACGGCGCCCACTATTGCTCTTGCCAAAGTGAGTAAACACGAGCCAAATTCGATCGATGATATTCACACAGAGTCGGGGCGTAGAACTGAGCAAGTAACACTAGGCCGTTGAATGTTAGTCACACGAGAGAGGTAAAGCAAAGAAAGGAAAGAATACACGAGAAGGATGAAGAGACAAAGCAACAGAAGAACATGAATACAACAAAACAACTGCTCGATAATGCCAAGACACGATTACTGGACGTCGACCGTACCAATGCTCGCCATCAACTCACTCAACGACGTCTCCGCCCGAATCTGAACCTGGATGAAACTGTCCGTCGCCACGCGTTTGTACTGCCCGCGCTTTTGTGAGGCAAGCAGCACTGCCCCGAAAGGTTGCCGAAGCCGAACGAGGAGCCGCAGTGCGCGTGCGTCGAGGTCGAACAGAGGATCGTCGTCAGAGAAATCCTCGTCAAGTAAGGGACTGATCCATGGATGGACGAGAACGAGGCGCCGCGTCCCGAGCGAGTCGTCTTTGGTCTCGATCCGTACCTCGCCGAGAATCGGCGCTGAGGCACGATAAACGTGAAGACTTGAGTCGGATTCGGGTGCCGTAAGACGGGCGAATTCAGTGGGGAAGAAGACGAGTCCAGGGAGTCGAAGTCGACCAGAAACGAGGGACAGTGATGGAAGATCAAGGAGTCGTTCATATAGCGCGACGATCGAAGAGGGATCGGGAAAGGATGATTGCAAGTCCATGACCATCTGATTCATCTCGGCGGCCTTTATGGCTTTGGGAATATGGGGAGGCAGAATTTGGTCGTATACAGTGAGATCGGAGGGGAGGTAGCTTTTGGTCGTGCTACCTGAGTTTCCAGTCCAAGAGAGAAGTGTGACGTCATCCGATTGCGTCAGGATGTGCTCGAGGAGCCGACGGACTGCTCGCTCGCCCTCGCCATATATGACCGGGAGTGAGAGGTCGAAGATTCCAAATAGTGAGTACGCAATATCTTCCTCCCGAGTCGTTTGGCGCTTCGAAGCAAGGTACAGCTTCTCGCGCACCCTATCCAATCCCGGCTGTAGTGTGGCAAGCTTCTCCGTGGCGAACTTTGTTGCCTGCTCCATCTCCGAGAGAATAATGGGGGATTCCTTGTGATTAGGGATGTCCAGACCGAGGTATGGCTTCCAATCCTCTGTGTAAAATTGAATGACCCTCGAAGCAACGTACTCCTGGTACGTCCACCCGCGAGTGTTCCAGATGCTTTTCCAAAGATCGCCTTCTTGCTGCGACTCGGATAGCACACCGAGGAGATGAACGATCGTGAGTGCTGCGTGACAGTACCACCGAAACATGGCGACGACAGATTCCTGCTGTATCCCCTTGTCCGCCTGATTGACGCAGCACGTATCGCTCCATGCCCACCGGAAACGGCGGGATTGGACCACATTACAGAAGTTGATAAGCTTTTCGATTGTGAGAGATTCAGGTAGTTCATAGATCGAGATGTCCTCGACCATCTGGAATGTCGGCTCGGGAGGCTGCCACCTGTGCGAGAACATCACATATTGATAGAATTTCGCGACCTCTTGCTTTATGAGCGCATAGTCCAGACGATCATGGGTAGTCATTGTAGACCGAAGTTTGTCATAGATCGGTTGTTCTTCAAATGCAGCGGCTTGCTGTGTTTTATCACAGAGACGACCAGTGACGGTGTCGATGAGCACACGGGGTATGTCACGGATGGTGTCATCTACGACCTTTCGGATGAGTGGAGTCGCGTCGAGATATCGAAGGTCTGATCAAAACAACGTGAATTTGTATTTACACGCGGTTAGATCCAACAAGCTCACCGCAAACTTCGGGTTCTGCTGAATTCTTCATCGTCGATAGCATCATCTCGTATGCACTGAACGCCTCCCTGTAGCGGCCCATGCTATGTAATACGGAATGTTTCCTCTTGTAACCTTTGAAGTTTGATGTGTCGTGCTCAATAACCTGAGAGACCATTACTATCATTAACGCACAATGTACGAGACAACGTTATACCTTGGTAATGCTGACGAGTTCCTCGTCCAGTAAAGCTGCTCGCGCCATGCAACATTTGACAATGATATCGTTGATATTTGTCGGGTCGAGCGAGAGCGCGCTCGAATAGTATCTGATGGCCGCGTCATGGTCCTTAGAGTCCATGACTGTGTCAGCGTGGTTCTCAAGCTTCTTGATACAACGTTGGTGGAAATCTGATCCAAGAGATTATCAGATCGTACTCAACGTCATCAGTGAGATTAGTCACCGAGCTCCCATTGCGGCCGATCATCGAGGACATGAGTCTCTTCTAACAGATCGATCTTCATATTTTGGAAACATTCGATCGCCTCTGTAACACGATCATCTGCTTCAAGAACATCACAGACTGCCCGATAAAGATGAAACTTTGAAAACATGAACTGAATGGCACGAGAACAGTCAAGCCACTTTAAACGACCATGCAAACCACACCACACCTTGTCTGCGCCTCTTAATATTTCATTGACTGAACGAGAACGCAGCCCCATCCTCGCCCATCCCACTAGAGCGGTATCAGGAGGCGAGGAGCTGAGCGACAATATAGCAGAGTAGGCTGAGAACGCCTCGACGTGTTTCTCCGCACTTGACGCGTCGTCTCCGATGGTTCGAAGCCGTGATACGCATCGGTCCGTGAATTCTGACGGCAGGGGTTGAGGATACTATAGTACGAAACGACGAAGACACTCGCCTTCAAGCCAGTTCATGATCAGCTCATTGTGCTTGAGTTCCTCATTCATGATGTCGAAAATGTCGAGAAGATCTTGTGCAGCATCATATATGCGACCGCAGGCATACATAGTTTCACAATTATGCTTCTTCTCATGCACGCGCAGGGTGCATTGCGACGCAGCAAGCTGGTTAGTGAGCCCTTGGACGGTTTGCTCGAGATCGGCTATTTTTCGTCCTATAGATACAGAAAACGGGGTTAAAGAGTTATGAGTCGGTATGATGATAGACGTACCTGAGTCTGTGACGATCCTGACTGTCTCGTCTAATTCAATCCCTGCTCGTTGAGAGGGGACTGTCAACGAGGCGTGAATGAAGACAGAGAGAACGTACTTGTGCTTTCATGCTGAGTGCGAAGGGACTGGTTGTCTCTGTCGGATGAAGTAAGCTGGTCACGGAGACGTTGGATGATTTCCTCGAGACTCGCAATGCTCGTTGCTGACGGGAATGAATAACATCATGGGCAGTCAGCCAGGTAGTAAACACACCTTGACTTGCATTCCGAACATCTGCGGCCTCCACCGTGTCTCCGAGATCAACGTTTTCTGTCCTTGAGTGGTAGGGTTCTGGCTTCAGAAGAATCTGTTTGACTCGAATAAGTGATGACATCTGATCGAAGATGTGAAACTGACGTTGTCGCGGTAATGTGAGGGAAGAATGTCCAAAAGATGTTGAAGGATAATTTTCTTCCCTCGACCAGCCGCTATGTCATAGTCTGGCGAGATGGCCATGGGCGAGACGTAAAGGCAGCTAGGCATGGTGAGTGTCGCAAGGTGTTCGTGGGTTGTAGTGTCCCAGAGTGACAACGTGGAAAGTCCGGAGGTTGCAATGACCCTGTCGTCGGGTGACAGTGTGATACAGTCTCCGTCGCCAATGTTCCATTTTGAGAGAGTTTTCCACTGCTCGATACAGTAGATGTGGCCGCGAGACAACACGAAAAATTGCTTGCTATCGCTCCTCCAGGCGAGGCTTCCATTCAATCCGTCGCTTATGTGAATCCGTGGCAAGTCTGCGACGAGTTTGCCGTCGTGGCTGTCGTAGACACGAACAGTCCTTGCGGCAGTTGCGATGAATCGACCGTCGGGTGAGAACTGGACCGCGGACACGGGAAAGTCGTGTTCGAGTGGGCCAAGCAGTCGCTTGCCAGCTGGAAGTGACCGGACACAGAGCGTCTTGTCTTCCGATCCGGTTACGATTCTTGTTGAGTCCGGTGAGATGTCCAGTGCTGTCACCACATCGCTGTGCGCTTTGAACTGGGCCCCCTTTGCGTGGTCCGTCGCGTTCCACATCGTCACTCGACCATTTTTCATCCCAGCCACGATCCACTTTCCGTCCAGTGAGACTGCAAGGTCTCTAACATGACTTCCAGTCTCCATTGGCCTGCCCACTTCCTGGCCATCCGCTACTCTCCATCGTCGAATATTTCCTTCTTCCCCTGCACTCACGACATGCTTCCCGTCGTGGAGAAACTTGACCGACCATGTCTTATCTTGCACATCGATCTCGATCGGGTTCGCGCCAACGATGTTGGAGGCGATAACCTTTTCAGCAGGTTCCATCAATCCCTCATTTTCGGTGGTCATTGGTAGATCGTCTTTGCTCACCGATGGATCCACCTGCTGTCCACGTGTACTGTCCACCCCACTTGGTCCTTTTCCTCTTGTCAGTTCCCCAGCGTACAAATTATCTTGCCCATGTATGTACTACTCACCGTCGCTCACCGTCAAGCGCGCCTCGGAAGACATACTTGGTAGACTAGGTTGGGGCGTGGTGCAAACAGAATTACGATCATATCATCTGATAATACACGTGTTTGCTCACGCATTTGCCCCGTGCCCTGGGCGCTTGCTTTCATCCACATCCTGCCTTTACTGATCGTTATCACTATTTTTCGATGAAGTAAGTAACCATCATTGAAAGCCCGTTCATTGGTCACTGGCTCACCACGCAAACACCCACACGTCGTCGAGGAAGTGCGTGTTAACGACCGCGGATTTTTCAATTATGGATATTGTGCGGTGAGTAGTTCTTTCCAAGGCACTTGTACAGGAAGTCGGCGACGATCATGAGGGCGTCCCCGAGAAATTCCACGCGTTGTCGTTTTTGGATGTAGTTGAAAGTTCTCACGTCGTCGCTTGTCTGATGAGCCGACCAACAATGTTCACTGCGATACATTCCAGTAGTCCCGTCTATCATGCCAACTTTCCTTTCGACGCGGATCTGACAGATCTCATCCTCATGATGCTCCCCGATGTCCACAGTTTGCAGTCCTTCGTGTCATGCTCCAAATTTGTGTACAACGTCTTTGATACCCGCCGCACCTCGGTCCTTCGCGCAGTGGTGTCCAACCAACTTGACTCCACAACCTCACCTGCAATGCGACTCCTAAAGGTGATGCTCAATGTCGATTCTCATTGGAACGGTTGGCTTTCTCCGCTCCCCGTTTCCAAGCTTCCCAGAGAGGAGGATTTCCAGCCCCACGACCCGTGCGGAGTCGTCGTCACCGTACGCGAAGCGAAAATTCTTGCAGCCAACCACGATGTCGTCCAAGAGTTCGAATCTCTCTACAGCTGGAGGTGATGGTTTTTCGCGCGTCATCACACAAAGGTTCTTGGGCGCTCATGATCATGCCTGGTCACACGGGTTCTCGTGTTGCAGAACTAAGGATCCTCGGTCGACTTCGAGCCGGCTCACGCCTCAAGAGTCCGTGAGTTTCCAGACGGCGATGTACAGACTATGGTTCATCTGCGTCTTGTACGGCCGCTCTGCGCCCGCGAATCGCGTCGGGAGACGTGCGTCTAAACATCGCCAGCAGGATATCCTGACAGACCTTGGGAAGGCGCAGGTCGGATTTATTCAGAGTTTCGAGCATGATCAGATGGCTGCGCTGCTCGAGGTGGGGAGGTTCATGATGGAGTTGGCGACGTGGGCTGTAAGGGCGGAGTTTTCGCCTCAGCAAAAAAGTTGGTTATCATTCTTCTTTCTTTTCTTTTGTCCATCATCTCGATTTCGTGTTACTGAGCTTAATTGGAAAGCGAAGAATATCATTCCTTGAAAGCATATCTCGTTTGGTCTGGCCCCAGAGCGACACTGCGAGCCTTCCGAGGTGATTTGACGAGCGTTCTAGACCGGAAAGTGGTACCTGCTCTGGCTTCGTCTTATGAGCAGTTCTGCGAAATCCTGAACGCGGCTCGTCTGCCCCTGCAATTGAGGACTGGGATCTGAATCTTGGCATCCCCGTTTGAATGTTTTCTGAAAACCCTGAACTGTAGGTTTTCACGATGCCAATCTTGACATGGCTGAGTATGGTTTACATGTAGGCAGCCAATGCGCACTAGCGGCTCCCGAAGGCACGTGTCTGTGGAACGAATCAAGTCGGTATTTCGTCTTTCGTGATGTGTGAACTCGGGGATTAGGATCGACTGACGCGGGCGCGACTTCAGATTGGTCCTTCCTACGCGGGATAGTTCCGCCATCAGAATTTTTCGATTTCATGAATATTCCTTGGTGGAACTCGTATACCGACGCGAACATATTAAAGAAGATCTGTCGGGATACCCCATACTCGCAGATCGTCGGCCAAGTTTTTGTCTTGCGCTCGGAAGCATACAGAGATTGGGAACCACGACACTGGCTCTGCATAACTTGCCTGCAGACGTTCATGCGCGACAATATAGAGGCGTTTTGTCGATGCCCTGGACAGATTGTCGCATAACACTTGATTTTTAATGCAAGCTCTGGGTTACACCAGCGCTTCTTTCTTTTCCTCTCCGCCAGTGCAATGTACACCGTCATTTAATATTTATTTATTGGGAATGATCCCACTCCATTGATATCATGGTACTGTAGATACTCTGATCGATCGCCTCCAAGCTTGCTGTGAACGAACTGAGTTCAACCCACAGACAAAAGCCTCTACAGTGGAAAATAATCATAAAAAAGTGAGGTCATGCCAGGACTCGAACCTGGGTTCTGGGAAGATAATATCAGAATCCCAAGTGATAACCGCTACACTACAAGACCGTTGCTTTTGTAACGTTTTGGTGACTCATCAACCGTCCATCACCCAATCTATCGTAACGCTCAAACTGTTGATGTCGCTCAAACGTCGCTGATCAGGAATACTAGAAGGTGAGGGTCTCCTACTATTCAGTTTGCCCGAGTTCAATAACTCTCGGTGTGCACTGATACGCATCGAGTCCACTAGGCAAGACATCAATTCGATCCACCGGTGATCAGGGTCATGCCAGCTAGGCTGCTAGATACACAGGACCTCGCTACCTGTGATGTGGGCGCCGCAATCGGACGTTCTAAACTGGTCATAGTACTGTATGTAAGTAACTCACTAACAGTTTGACGTACTCGGTTGTTCAGAGCCGGGGCCACGAGTGCAGGGCACCGACGCTAGTTGTCGTACACCACTGCCACGCTTTTTTTATCCGTACAGGCATCGCACCTACACCCCTTTGCAATGGCTTCGAACAAGAACAAGAACATCCACTTGACAGCCAAATCCCCTGGCAGGTCGAAGAGTAATCCAGGAGCACGTGATCACGATTCAGACGCGTCGCCGAGTGCACCACGCGTGTTGGCTAATTTCCCAGGGTTGATCAAACCCAGTTCACCTCGCCCATCTATCCCGCGAACGCCCTCGACAGCGACGACAGCGACGACGAAGACAACAAGGCCATTGACAACGACGCAGTCCGCCACGACAACAAAGAGTCACTCCGATAGCGACCCCTCCATGGAAACACCCTCCACATCCAAACTAGCCCGACCCATATTCACGCCCAAGCGGCCGCTCTCGGTCGTCTCTGGTAGCGATCTGACCACTCATTCCATCTTCAATAACACCGTCAAAAAATACAAAGCTGTCCTCTCGTCCGAATCTCGGGTCCGAAGCGTCAAGGCGGCCTCCCATGCATCGCTTGCACCCGTTCCAGGGACCCCGACAAAGCAAGGCGATGGGTCCCGGCCCAAGACACCCTCCACTCCGAGGGGTACGAGTCCCGCGCCGGGATTGTTCATGAGTGCTGGAGACATGTCTATGGACGTGAGCAGGGTCGACCCCGAGGAAGCGCTTGTCGATTTTCAGACGATCGAGCCGGGGGATATCTCAGCGGACATCGATGAAAGCCAATTGCCCATCCCTGAACACGGGAAGGAGGATAAGGTTCTCGTTTCCGTTCGGTGCGCCTTTTTCGTTTTCGGTGGGCGTGGATGCGTGGCGAAACGTGTGCTTACTCGAAACTTTCTTGCAGAATTCGCCCATCGACCGTACCAAGCGCCTGGGATAGATCCGTCGCCAACGCTATCAAACTTTTGCCGCAGCATTCCAAGACGGCACTCAGCCCATCCCCGGAATTCAACTTTGATGAGGTCCTGACGGGGTCTGAAAACAAACCAATGTACAACGCCGTCGCGAAAAGCCACGTGTGGGCAGCGATGGAAGGTTACAATGCCGTCATATTCGCGTACGGCCAGACCGCAAGCGGAAAGACCTTCACGCTCGTAAGCATTTTCTAAGCGAGCCTCTTTCCCGATCGTGCTCAAGCGTGCGTGCGTTCAGTCTGGAAACGATCAACAGCCCGGTATCATACCCAGAGCTATGAAGGATGTCTTTTCTCACATCAAGAGAACGCCAACGCGCGAATATTTGCTTCGTTGCTCGTACCTTGAGATTTACAACGAAACGATATACGACCTGCTTTCTCCGCCTTCGGTGTCGGCGACGCAACCCGTGCAAATCGTTGGACAGGGTGTCCTAGCACCTCTTCGAGAGGAGGTTGTTACCAGTCTCAAGGGCGTACGCGATGTGATGGAAAGAGGAGAGAGACATCGCAGGACAGCAAGCACGGACTGGAATGAAAGGAGTAGTCGGAGCCACAGCGTGTTCAGGCTTGTGATCGAAAGTAGAGAAAGGGGAGAGGGGAAGGCGGAGTCAAGTGGCAGACTAACACCAGGCATGCGCCCACCAACGCCGGGAGGGACGAGATTGCAAACAATCGGCGGTCGGAGTGTACAGATGTCGGTGCTGGTAAGGTCATGTTCTTCATCTGACATAAAGCGCACTGAGAAAATCTCGGCCTCAGAGTCTGATTGATCTTGCTGGATCCGAGAAGGCGACGTCGGACAAGGAAAGAACGCGAGAAGGAAAATATATCAATACCAGGTACGTTTTCCACGTACCTTGCGAGAACGTTTGACGGATAAAATTCGCCAGTCTTCTTACCCTTGGAAGTGTCATCGGTACTTTGGCAGAAAATGCCGCCAAGAATAAAAAGTATGGTCGCGTTTCGTGAAGTTTACAGAAAACCAATCTTTTCCTCCCACCAGTGACCACGTCCCTTATCGTAACTCGAAGCTCACGCGTCTCCTTCAGCCCTCGCTCTCCGGAGATGCTCGTATCAGTGTTATTTGCACCATGAACCCAGATGTCCAAGCTGTAGCAGAAAGTATGAGCACACTACAGTTTGCATCACGCATTAAGCGTGTGCAGCTGAGTGCCAAGAAGAAGGAAGTCGTCGATACGGATGCACTTATCGAGAGATACCGAAAGGAGATTGACGAGCTCAAGACAAAACTGGCACATCGAGAAGCGGAAGCACCACAGAGGAATCGTCGGATGAGCGCACAAGAGGTATGTTTGCTAAATTTTTGATTTGAGGCGGGCCGTCGTGTCTTCTTATACTTCTCTTCTGTTAGCAAATCGACGAATCAAAGGCGATGAAAGACCTCAACGCACGGATACAGCAATTGACGAAACTGATTTTGACGAGTCAGACCGTGGATGACAGCAAAGGGGATGAATCCCGTCCAGCAAGTCCGTCCAAGGTTGATTTCGACATGTCGCCTTACCAGGTTAGTGCACGAGTAGCTGTTACCTTGTGCAGTTCAAATAACATGAAGAGCAGCTTCAACAAGAGCTCCTTGCTGCTCGACGCCAGATGGAATCTCAAGCAAATCAAATTCTCTCATTGGAGGCTGCCCTACTCGCTCGCCCTGAGATCTCGCCGGATGCATCCGAGACGGACAAAGACAAGATAATCGCAGACCAGCAAAAGTCAATCCGAGAGCTCGAAATCGTTGTGCGTGGGTACGAAAACAATCTTGGAGAACCCCTGCGGCAAGTTCGTGAAGACGTCGAGCACGAGTGGGAGGGGCGAGTGGCCGCCGAGGTGAAACGACGTGAAGAAACGGAAGCGTGGGCGAACGAACTCGTGAAGCAATTCGAGAAAGAGAAGAAGACAAGGATCAAGTTGGAGGAGGAGAGACGGGCACTGGCGGCGTTTGTGAGCAAGTTCGATGCGTTGGGAATGGGTCGCGGGAACATGGTTCAGCTGTCTTCTGTCTCGGTTTCCGGTTCAGGGTCGGGGTCGGGGTCGGCACCGGGGGTGCTGGGCAAGGCCAAATCATATCTGAGCAAGATTGGGGGTGGGCTTGGGGTCGTCGCTGAGGAGGTGGAGAGCCCGATGAGGGTTGATCTAAAGAATCAACCGAGTCTGTTGGAGCAGACACCGGAGGAGGAATGGAGCATGATGGAAGATGTCAGTTTCGAGATGGATGTTGGGAAGGGGAAACTTGTAAGTGGAAAGAGGGTAGAGAGCCCATTGAAGGAGATCTTTGGGAAGAAGGAGAATATTCCGGTATAGGATGAACGGTTGGAAGAAAACAGTATGACTATAATATTGGATGTATGCTGGTATGTTTTTTTCTCGATTTTTTTATGTTTTCCCTGTTTTTTGTATCTGTTCACGCTGCTGTTTACATGTGCTTCGAGGTTCACCTGAACGAAATGACTGCTGGGCAGTAATCTTTACGTCGTATGTCGCCATTATCACCTAATCGATAGTTCCACGTCTGGCACGTCCTGGGCGAAATGGAAGCATACTTGTGGTTGCCTCGTGACCACTGTGAGGGTACCCCCCCGGTCGAACTACATATAACGAAGCAGCCAGGCCTGTGGGTCCACACTGCAGTCTTGATTTCGGACAACCGTGTTGATTCTGCCCACTTGGTCCCCCCTCTCAGCTCTTCACGCTCATTGTTCTCGAATGGCTGGGCTGAGATCGATATCGAAGGTGGGTGTACGCTGCACATGACTGACTTTTATTCTGCGTAGAACATGGTCAGTTGTGTTATTACTCCAATGCAAACCTACGTGATCTCTACTATCCCGAGGGCCGAGGCTGGTCCGACTGCGCAGAAACAAGATGGTCGTCGTGGGTTACTAAGAAACGAGGAACGTGGTTATCGTGTCATCCTTCAACCAGGTCCTCGGAACAAGCATTTTCGCGATGGACTGTCTGGAATGGACTGGATTTCATGCGATTTGCAAAGGGGAGAGGGGGGGGGGGGAGTCTGGGTCCCTTTACCGTGTACGTTCCACCCCTTTGTCTAGCAAAACGGTAACCTGACACACGAACAAGCACACGTGCCATGATGCACAGCAGCAGCCTCTATTTTGGGGTGTCTCTGTGTGTTGTGCTTCGTGCTTCCCTCGTGGCTTGATGCGTCGTGTTTTGATGCGGCATGCATTTAATGCCCGTCGTCTGTTGCTTCTGATGGCAGATATTGATCAGTGACTCGGGCGGCGGGGAAAGAAGCTGAACTGGCGTTCGTCGACAAGAATGACACCCTTTTCTCGCGGCGGGGTTTCTCCGAGCTCCACGAGGCGTGCAATTGTCCGGGATTCCGTCACGGAAAGTGCTCTGCCAGGATGCGGCAAGTTCCTGTACATGCCTAATGGGGATGGCATGGTCGACATGCGTACTTCACGATGTGGTCTTGTCTCTCTTTGCGCCCTCAGGCCCCGGATCAACAGGCCAGAATTTCCAACAATGGCACGACATTCCGCAGCAAGACGAATATGGGATATCTCAGGCTGGTCATCGTCCTCCGGCGCCGAGTGCAGCAATTCGGTGTTAGATACTGAACACCGTTGCGAACGCCCGCAGCAGGTTCTAGACTTACGGACTCATACGTTGGCGCTGCCTCCACCACTGATACACACAGTCTGGACGACTCTCTTCAGTCCTGCTGCTAGATGGCTGTATATATTATTTTGATCTAGATGGCAGCCTGCTGTGCAAATCGACATGATGTGACACCAGTCTTGTCACTTCTTCACACTGATCCCCGCTATCAATTCCTGATACTCTTTTTCGGGATGTGTTCTCGTAACACATGTACAGATGCGGCGTATCGATGGTGGAGCTATCTCGGTCGCGTTCTGGACGGCCTGG
>JBBPPQ010000376.1:0-16360 GCA_038092035.1 Leccinum disarticulatum
GGATGGATATACTACATGCTAGTGGGCATGCATTCACATGCATCCACCATCATTCCCACCTTCAAGTTGCTGTCACTTGCAATACACACAGAGCCTGAGCCCACTATCCCCCTTGCCTACATTTGTGCTGTATGTATGCACACCCTTACCTTCCTTGTAAGGGCAGTTTGGCATAGGAGATTTGTTGGAATTCCGAGTCCGAGTATCATGGACATCACTTTAGTCTTGATTGTTTGAAACTTGAATTTGTGAAGAGAGAATAGCAAAGGGGTCAAGTCAAGTTGAGATGGCAACACAGTGAAGAACTGCATAGTTGTTGACAAGAATGAAACTTTGGGATGGCAACTAAATCTTCCATGTGCTTGCAGACCATGCTCTCTTTGTAAGCAACAGAATTTGAACTAGTGTGCTGAGGAGGGAAAGATGTGCATGTGGTGATCACATAAGCTTTAGCTCTCTGACTGCTTTTATGTGGTATTGAGATAGCAAGTCTTGGTTGTGTATGCAGTAGCCTGAAAAGGAACTAAGAGAACAGTGGGAGATACTCACTGTTATAGTCTGAAGGTAATGGACAAGGTGAAGGTAGTTGCGAGAATGAAAGATTTGAGCAAGTAGCTTAGATGAGAGGTAAATGGAAGAATGTGTAGAAGACTTGTTATTGTCCTAGAGCGAAAGCTCTAGGTTTATATACAATACAGAGATGTTTGTATCTATGTATGTATTCTCCTATAATAGGGAAATAGAGATAGAACTTTATAGAAGGTCATGAAAAGATGACAAAGATATGAGTCATCCGCAGTAAGATACTGTTATCGTCCAATGGCATTAAAACCTTATTTAAGTGATGAGTAGCACAAATAGCATAATTAAAGATAAGAGAGATAAGAAATAGTGATAGTGAGTCATGAATGAGTCACAAAGTGTAACTAGTCAGTAACACATCAGTTGTTACAACTGGCCCGGATAGGGTCGGCTGTAGACTCGGAGGGCAAAGACTAAGGACTAAGGATAGTCGAGCAGACGTAACGTCCGGCGAGACTCGAAGGCTAAGGGACCGAGCGTTTCGACGAGGAGGATCTCATGGAGAGTCGCTTCACTCGAAGACTAAGGACACACCCGAAGAGGGCAGAGGTTCAAAGGGATTGAGAGACGAGGGACTTGAGGAGAGACTGAGAACAACATGGTATTTCCAAGTAGCTCTAGCTTAGGGTTTACAAACGAGAGGAGAGGTCTTTTAAGTACTACGAGATGGAAGGCAGTGGAATCGCGTGGAAGGTGTGTGTCATCCACAGTATGGATGAGTAAGAAGCTGCGGATGGCTGTATGTACTACAGTAAGCAAAAGATAAGAGATAAGCGATAAGCGATAAGCGATGAAGAGGAGAGAGGTGAGTAATACACAGCATGGTAAGGGTCATCGAAGCTGTGTATGTCTAGAATACATTGAATAAACGACATAGAGGCGGAAAGCGAAGGAAAAAGAGAGAGAACACAGACAGAAGAGGAAGAGAGGGGTCAATCATAACATCAGTAACACTAATGTCGTTACTAGGAATCATGGTATGGAAATGAAATGAATCCATGATTCTCAACATGTGGCACCCCTACAAGGAATCCGAAAGTTTTTGGGCAGATAGGCCTCACTCATCAGACAAAGAGCTAATATATTCTTCATTGACAACACACAGATGACTGCATGTTGTCTAGTAAGCTCTGTGAAGCGATAGATCAGATGAAAACCCACCAAAACCCACTATACCAACCATATGAACCTGTTTCAGCACACCAACCATGGCCTCAAAGGATGTCATCATTAATCAATCCTGCGAAGTCAAGGACACTCAATCCAGAAGAACATATTCATATTTAGATATCCACCTTCTTCTCTCCAATGAGGTCTTTTTTGACCATAGGCACCTGGCAACGGCTCTGTTTCACATCACCCAACTTCTGCAAGTACCCAAATCAACTACAGAAGTGATTCATGCAGTAGCCTTCATTATAGAGGAAAACCATGAGTCAGAAACAGCTGAGTCCAAGCCAGCAAAGTCTTAATCACTATTTCACCAAAATTGGCTTCCCCTGGAATCCTCAGTTGAGGTGCACAAATAGACTACAACAGATATCTCATCTGCCTTGGAGCAGCTAGTATGTGTCACTGCAAATGACTTCTCAGAAAAGCTGACATCCCCCGCCCTCGCCTCCCCAAACATACTTGTCCACCCTCCCTAGATTATATAGTGATGCACTGAGATTCAACACCAACAGTTCGGTCAAAGTCCACAAAGCCCTACATTGATGATTGGGCAGAGGTGCAGGCATGGCAGATTCTTCTCACCCCT
This sequence comes from Leccinum disarticulatum, assembly GCA_038092035.1. Taxonomy (NCBI): domain Eukaryota; kingdom Fungi; phylum Basidiomycota; class Agaricomycetes; order Boletales; family Boletaceae; genus Leccinum; species Leccinum disarticulatum. The sequence goes on from JBBPPQ010000376.1 coordinate 2,342, forward strand.
ACAAACAATCATACAATATTCACTGACAAAGACACCAATGAATCCATAGCCCAGAAGCTGCAAACTGCAATAGATGACACCCATTCAAATAAAGACCTGAAAATCCACATCAAAGCTGTCCTTTACACAATAATGGAATTTTGTTTGAGGTAAACTTTGTCAAAGTGACCAATTGGATAAAATGACCCCATTCAGTAGAATTTTTGGCAAATGACTGGCTGGCCAATGTGCCAAATTGCTGCAACTGGCTGGCCAGCCAACATTGGCCCATGGAGTGAAAAGCTTGGCAAAATGCAGGTTGGCCAATGTGACTGGAACTCAGCATGTTGTTGACTGGCCAATGGTCTGTGAATGCCTGCAGTGGACAGTTGACTGATTGGCCAACAAGCGATCATACGGCATGTTTGTTATATCCATTCTGGCCCCTATCCGATACCTCCAGTCCTACCAGACCCCCTTCACACCACCTTGGACCTGACTCCTTCCAACTCATCAGTTGCACCCACTTTACTTCTTTGACCCTTCATTCCATTCCTTCCATCTTGTACATACCCACTGCCTTTGCCCTTATCTTCTTGACGCTCCGTTCTCCATCTGATATATACTCACCATGTGGCGTCCCGGTGTAGAGCTCTGTAGGTCTCTGTTTGTATATATCACATATTACATCTTCCCCTCCATTCTACCTATCTCCAGTCCTGCCTTTCGTAGTCTGGACCTCTGTCTTTTCATACCAGTAGTCCTGTACCTCCGGACTTATCTTACATAGACCGGTCTGTGCTCATCGCAGACCAGCGAGTCTTATTCATATCTTGTACTTAGTTTTCCCTTTTGTTTTGTTTTGTTTAGGATCACTATATCTATATTCTATGTAGCTATACAGTCCCGGGAATGCCCAGTGACTATAAAACACTTGTATCTAGTTTCAGATAGGAATCTTTCGACATCTACAAGTTACCATCATCTAAGAAACAATTCCCTTCGCCTCATAGCTCACTATGGAGCTTCTCCTTACTGTCCATTGCATTGCCGACGCACCAGACTCCTGTCCTCCTTACCGGACTGCGATCAGGCTACCTGTTACACAAAGCGTAAGATGTATCGTCGAGGAGCTCACTAAGAGTCACGTCGAGACGAATACAAGGAGGAGATCTCTCTACCTTAAGTGATTCACACTAAGGGCTCAAGGCAGCTTTGAATACTAATGCTTGATTGTGTAGATCTAGCTAACAACACCATCGTGCTACAGGGTATTTAAGCAAGGGAGTGCTGAGCACGGACCAAGCAGTGTAGGTAGCAGTGAATGAGAGAGAGACATATAAGGTGGTTGAGATAAGAGATAGTGAGATAGTGAGATAGTGAGATAGTGAGATAACAAGATAGAGAAGATAAGACAATAAGACAATGTGATGATAAGGAGATAGGAGTTTACACATTGTATCGAGGATGGGAAAGGAGGATGGAAGAGTCAGATTGCAGAGACATAGAGAAAAGAAAGGGAATGAAATGAAATGAAGAGTGACGAAGGTGAAACCCCATAGGGACAACTGTAACACTACCCTCAGCACCTCTGGACTACCTTTGGACCTCTCCCCAACAACATCTCCCTAAGATTTCCCGACTCCCTGAATCCCTTTAGGGTTGAGCCTATCACAAGGTGAACCCCTTACACCCTACTGACTACATTCCCAGTCGGTTTGTTGTTCATACACCGGTGTGTAGACAACAACTCTGATACAACACATAATGTAGTCCAAATGTTCCAACAGCATTGGCTAGCCTAGGTTGCACTCGTCACATGAAAAATGGCTGGCCTGTTGTGGGCCCGTTGGATGAATATTGAGCAGGCCTGAGGGTCCAAATTGGATTGATCAGAGCCACTTATGGGAGGCTATGAGTGAATAGGCCCGTCAGACAGTATGAATGGTCTACAAGTGGATGGGCCCAACATAGGGTATGACAATGTATTGGGAGGGCCTGACCTACTTCTGATCTACAATTGAGCAGGCCCGACATGTCGGAAGATCAGTACATGGGTGGGTCCGTATGACATGTGACATAAGGATGGACAGGCCCGACCATTGAATGATGATGTATTGTGCAGGCCCAACCCATCATATAAACTACCGATTGGCTAGCCTGACAAACCTCCGACCCACAATTGAGCGGGCCTGACATGTCAGAAGATTTTTAAAATGGGCAGGCCCGACCATTCAGTTATGATTGATTGGGTAGGCCTGACTTGTTGTATGACCTACCAATTGACTGGCCTGACAAACAAGTCCAACCCACAATTGAGCAGGCCTGTCAGACATGTAGGTATAGAAATGCTTTATGGATATTCTTATAGTGCAGTATAGTAGATACTAATATAATATGAAAGAGGGTTTCTCTAGTAGAAAACTCACTAGGAAGTTGAGATCAAAATATCAAGACTAGGAGAATTTACAATACTTGTTGAGTGTAAAGTGAACTGATATTTCAGTGTGAGGCCTAAAGCCTTATATACATGTGTGTGTATTTGTACATATTATGATATGGAATGTTCGAAGAACATTCCAGAAGATCGTGTAATAAGTTCTAGCCAATAGCATAAGAAACTCATCATAATCAGTAAGCTTGATCAATAATGATCAGTAAGCAAAGATGTAGCCAATAGCATATAAGGCTCTTGTCTACATCTAATCTACATTACATAAGCATATATGAAAGGTCTAGACAGGTTCTAGACTGGACAATCTTTATCCTACAAGAATTGGATGATAATGATTGTTTTAACACTTTTCCTCATCAAGCTAATGTGCAGAAATTTGACTAAGTCCAAATTACTGTGAAATGTGATTTAGTGGACACCTAAACTCACACCTCTTGTGGCCAGGGGCAAAGTTGACCAAACAAAAGACTGGGAATACATATGGGATGTAAAAAAGGTCATACAACACAATTATCTTGTAAGCAATATCTCTAATGGGAATCCATTAGGTAATATCATGCCTTATTAGGATTAGTAAGACCAAGTCAGATACACCCAATTCAGAACTTATCAAAGGTTACATTCTTCGTAAAGATGTCAGCCTTTTGATCATTAGTAGGAACATAGTATAACTTGAGTTCATTTAACTCTTGTATTGCATCTCAAATGTAGTGATATCAAATAGCAATATGCTTAGACCTTCCTTCTTGAGCAGGATTTGATGCCAGGAACATAGCTCCTTGATTATCACAATTAAGTGGTAATGGTCCTATAATCTCATGACCTATCTCAGTGAAGAGATGTCATATCCAAGCAAGTTGCTTGGCTGTGTCTGTCATGGCAATGTATTCTGCTTCTGTAGAAGATAAAGCAACTATCTTTTGTACATGAAGACCAGGAAACGATAGTGTCTGCAAGGAATATACAGTATCCAGAGGTAGATCATCTAGTTTCTGCATCACCAGCCCAGTCGGTGTCACAATAAGCTGAGAAACCATTGTTCTTAGCTAAACCATTAAATGTAATAGATACATTTTTGGTATATGAAAGGTACCGGACTATATATAGTGCTCGGTTAATGTGATCTTCAGATGGATTAGCCGAGAATTGTGACATCTTGATTATGGAATAAGCAAGATCAGGTCTAGTGCCAAGCATAATATATAGTAATGATCCTATTATGGATTGGTATTGAGACCTTCGCTTAGAATTTTCCTTATCATCATTAGGGCTCGGTATATAACTGGAAGGAAGTGGTGTTCTTGCAGGTTTAGCATTTTCGAGCTGAAACCTCTTGACTACCTTATCTGCATAAGAAATTTGGTCTAGTCTTAGAGTTCGTTTAGAACGATCTCTACTAATAGTCATGCCAAGATATTCTTTAGCATCTCCTAATACACGAGATTCCCATTGTTTAGTGAATACTTTGATGTGCTCGAGGAGTAATTTAGTATTACTTCCCATGAATAGTGCATCATCTACATAGACAACAAACACTATCTTGTCTTTTCCAATGTATTTTATATAAACACCTGGGTCGGAGACAGTACATTTGAATCCCATATTGACTAGTAGGGATTTATGTAAGGCCTTATTCCATTTAATGGCGGCTTGTTTGAGACCATAGATGGCCTTTCATAGTTGACAAACTTTGTTTTCTTTTCCTTTCTTGATAAAACCTTCTGGTTGTATTATGTCGGAAAACCTGTTCAGCTATTACAATCAGGCACGGTTTCAGTGTCATCGCAATGAGGATTGAGATAAGATTAGAACTAGTTGCGGAGTTGTAATGTGATATATGCTGGAATCATGCTGGTGCCTCCTTGTGAGTAGGCTTAAGCCATGGCTGTCATTTCATGCTCGCTTCACCCCTTCCTTGCCACTCTACCTTCTTCCTTGTGTTTGTTGAACGCTCTTGCTCTAATGCTTCCTCAAGTAGTCTCTGATGCCCGCTGACCGCCTCAAAATCGTCCAGTATGACATATGCAGCCATAATTTTCAAGCACCCAGCTTTCCTCTCCATTGACAAGTGTGCGCCCGAAAGAACCAGCAACTTCAAGCAGATCTCGCCCTGCTAGAAACACGTTCCCGAGGTAAGTTTGTTGATTTATCTGATTTCGACATGATCTTAGCTATTTGGTCAATGAATTCTACACAAATTTCAGAGGTCAGTAGTGGCAGCAATGTGACTTTAGGCCTTGCAGCAGCGAGGAGTGTGCCGGCTGGTATACGTACTTTCGAAGGTTTGTTCTCAAAATTTATTATTTTCCTTAAATGAGAGGTTTACACCAACACATTGACAGGTCTGGCTCCAATAGCATGTTTCGAGAGCCTCTAGGAAATCCAGGATGACCGTGCCGGCAGTTCCAACATCGCACCAGTGAATGATTATGAAATGGAATCAGACATCCCAGGTGACCTGATTCATTCGAGATGTCTTTTTTCACTCTGACTAAAACAGCTGTATGGCAGCTACTGGCCTATTAATAGGTCCTGGACCTCATGCACATCAGTTAGATGATATTCGTATTGAACACCATCCGCATGCAAACCACAAGCCTGAAGTATTTCCCTTTTCCGAGTTCTCCCACAATCATTACCCTAAGGCTCCTGCACCCGATATATCCCAGGATCCATGGCATCCATTCCAAACTTTACTCAACTTTGAAGTTGCAGAGCTTGCTTTAGACACTACATTGAATACATATCAAACTAGCGTCTTAAGGTCCGGTCCATGGACCGGAGAAAAAACTGGCAACCAGACTGGACCGGTAGCGGTTGTGACCAGACCCCGGTTGCCAGTCCATGTGTTTCCATGCACACTCGGTTGCCAGAAGTTGCACAGATTTACCTTTGTCTAAAAGGTTGGTTCGAACCCGTCGCAACCGGTCTTTGTGCAGACTGGTCCAAGAATTGTATATACAGTGTAGATAGTAATTTACGACACATACTCAGGCTCATGCTTTTCCCATGACTCCATCTCTGAATCCTGCTGGAGCATATCAGAGAAATTTTGAAGCACTACTTCATCAATGTCCACCAAGTTGATTGAAGCCTTGTCTTTGATGGTTGGACACCATGCATGTTTCATCGCTTGAAGCTTCTTGAACTTGTCGCACCCAAGGCGGGAGTGGCGATCTGTTGCGATCTTGGCACCGGCTGAGAACAGCCGTTCACAGGGTACAGAAGTTGCAGCAATAGCGCATATGTCTTTTGTGATGCAAGAGAGTGTTGGGTATTCACTGGAATGGACTCCCCACCACATCACAATGTCTGTATCCTTGGAAATGTCCGATGGGATGTCATGGAGATAACGACGTAGACAGTAGCTCGCCCTTCCACCTGCCACCATTGTTTTTCAAACGTACCTGGGATGAGTTCTGCAACGCCACTGTGGGGCCCGGTGATGGAATGTGCCTTGTCAGCCATCACCAAAATGTTCAAAATCTGATGATACCCGATAAGGTAACCGCGACTCGCAGCCCTCCACACCGATGCAGCAGTGCACGATATGGTGTCGATCACACCATTGTGTTCGTTTAAACTCATGATTGTATGCTATCATCTGTCATTGATAATGTCTGTCTCACCATAGTGTAATATAGTCTCACTTACAGCTTTATGTATATCGATAGCGAGATATATTTACTCCCCGAATGAGCTCAATTCAGGTGATGTGTATGATGCAACTTGTATTTCAAGTTATGCACACCATTGTCTCCACCGGATAGCAGAAGGGTCAAACTAGTACAGTTGAAAGTGTGGACTGTACAATACTAAAAGGGTACTAAAGCTTGAAGCCATAAAATTTTCTAAGTATGCGACATTGTTACATTGTGAGGTCCCAGTATCGTTCATTTGCTCTAATGGAGGTTGGCTCGATAACACACTATTATGAGCTGGAGATAACTATCAGCCTACTCTCCAACGTCCAAGCCTCTTAATGCTTAATTGCTTGGTGGTGCTTGAGGGCTAAAAGACTGTATTCCAGGACAATCAATGTGTGACGATGTGCAGTGGCTGTTGTTCACTCTCAAGATGAGATTGAGGGCGCGTGGTGGTCACACGTAGAACGTGGAACTTGGAGGTGATTGGAGTAAACGAAGAGATGGCTAGGACGAACTTGAAGGTGGATCTTCGCGCGCATGGATGTTAGATGGAGTGAACGACTGACTTGAGTGGTATTAGCCAGTTACTTCGAGGTAGAAGGTGGTCAGTGTGTGAGAAATTTTATATTTCTCACGAGCAGTACTAGGGACTTTGAACTTGTCACTTTGAACTTGTCATTTCTTCCCCCAACTCCCCTGACAGTACCCTGTATATGGTGACGAGGGTGCGGTACTATGTATCGACACAAATATGATGTTGGTGAGTTGTGTTACATGTCGCACACCCATTACATCAAATCTCCAGACTGCATGCATTACGTCCTCGACATTGGGTTCCTGTCCATAGTCATGAGCAAGGATGCGACCAGGATCACAGTGATGGGTGAGCCACAGCAGTATATGCCATGATCTTGTCTGCTAACTGAGCCTAACTCACCCAAGGGTTCATTCGTGCAGATCAAAACAAGGTTGTGTCAATACTATCTGGTCCGTCGCTGGATCTGCGCAAACAAAACAGTAACTACGGGGCTTTGTGCTGGGCCTGCCGGCCATGCAGACTACATTTGTGGTATCATTGACGTGGATACGCTGAGGTACGCACTCACCCCGAGCTGGAGCCAATGTTCCTCAATCTTGCAATGCAGTACGAGACAGTGATGTGTTGTTGGGAATTGTGGTCACAGAAGGTGTTGACGGTGAATCAGTATGTTTTTTGTGTTGTTAATGGCGCATATACTGGCTCATGGTCAATGTACAAGAAGTTATATTTTATATTTTATTCCATCTCTTACCCGTGACGACAACAGCATCTGACCACACCAACACATACAATATCTAAGCACTGTTACTTTATCTGGGATTGTGTTTGCACCCAGATCACCGACAGGCAGTAGGAGCACCGGCACTCACAGTTTACATGTCTGCCCGCAGCCAACAGTAGGGATATCGACTTGGAAGTAAGCCTGCATGTGGGTTCATTCGGTTGTCTCAGGTTCATTGCAGCTCATTGTCAGTTAACCTGGTCTGCTCACTACTCCATTTTTGTAGATCATTTTCGCATTCCACGGTCTCGTTTCAACACCGCAGTGCTCTATTCTGGTATGTTCTTTTACCATTGTTTCTACTAAACAATATTGTCAGAGTAGGGAACCTACGATATCCATTAGTATTGCACTAGATAGATGTACGTACAGGTATTGTATGGATGGGTATGTGGAATATATGTGCTATTAGCCTATAATGTATGAAAACATGTGTTAATGCGTGATAGCAAAGTTTGATCATATATGCAGGTAGCGAGACAGGAGGAATCTATCGAAATTATCGCAAAGGCAGTGCTTCGAGGTAAAACAGAGTTTTTCAGTATACAAATACATACAGGCCAACCCGACTACAGCCCCGATACCTGTATATAAGTGTATATGGATAGTTGTAAATTTTGGTGATGGCTACTATAAGACTCTAATCAAGTTTTGTAAGCAATTATACTAGTGTGCGATTTTAACGTGACTCACCTGGTCATCACATACAACAAACTCAGCAACAGCCTTCAAAACTCCGTCTTCTCTTTGCTACCACCGACCAGGAATACTAAGTGTCTTCTGTTTGGCTTTCCCTTCCTTTGCTAGTAGCTCCTTTGCCCTGATGAGTTCACACGGCATCGCGTGGTGGTGAACAGTAATATTTTGCTCAGCACACCGTTTCTGATATACCTCAAAGTGACTCCAGATATGTTGACGGAAACTGTGTCGGCAAGAGGAATTGCTTCCAACATGGATGGCCTTTCGTTTTCTATGCTTTACGAGGTACTCAGCATCCGCTCTGGTTATTCAGAGTAAGTCTCTTGACTGTTTCGTTTCCCTCGACCAACTCACTTGCACTCCTTGCACCATCTCCCTTTCAAGGGCTCAACATGGCCACTCGGATGACAGAACTTCACCTTGCACAATTCTGAGAAAATTGTGAGTAAGTCTTCTGCCTGTTGCTTCTTCACAATGACTGCAATGGGTATGGGGGCACAGTATTGATCCTCCAACCTGTCGTCACTCTGTCAGTGACAATGTGAGCACTGGCACTTTACTGACCATTCCAAATTAATAGTATCCTGGGTCTTACCAAGTCGCCATCTCTTCCCTCCTCTGTCTCCTTATCAGTACCCGCCTTGGTTTCCGGCCTCGATGACAAATCAACCTGCTCTATATCCTCTCATGGTGGCTCATCAACAGACTCCTCGGTGATGGAAGACTTGCGTCGACAGGACCACTTCAGCTGGCGCTTCTTGTTGGATTGTTCTTCACAGTGAGTTCCGTTTCTTCCTGTTCTTCGCTTTCACTTTCGGTGGGTGAGAACAATTAGTCTTGAGGTGCACGGTGGAAGATGGCTGATTGGCAGCTGCCTTTTCAGTCAACTTCCGAGAGTGTTGTGATTGTGGTGGAGCTGCTGAATGCATAGTCTAATGTCCTCAATTTATTTTTTATTTTCCGCTCAATGTGGTGAACATGTTGTTTCAGTAGTAAGTGGTTGTGGCACCAGGAACTTCTATATTGGGAACTTCCATATATGGGAAGTGCGAACATTCACACTTCCCTAATATGGTAATCCTATTGATTCAACGCTTGATTACTCACCTGGTATGGCTTGCAGTTGTTACGATCAACTCCTCTCTTTCTCTTCTGTCTATGCTCTCTCTCTTTTTCCTTCACTTTCTGTCTCTACGTGATCTATTCTATGTACTTTAGTCATACGCAGCTTCTCTGATGCCTCTCTCGCTGTATATTACTCATACTCGCTTACCATCGCTTATCTCTTATCTCCTCCTTGCTTACTGTATTCACAGCCATCCGCAGTTTCTTCAAGTTACTCATCTATACTGCGGATGACACACGCACCTTCCATGCGATTCCATCGCCTTACATCTCGTAGTATTTAAAGACTCCCTCTCACACTTGTAAAACCTAAGCTAGAGCTACTTGGAAATACCATATTGTTCTCAGTTTGTCCTCGAGTCCTTTGTCCCTCAGTCCCTTTGAACTTCTGCCCTCTCGGATGTGTCCCTTAGATCTTAGTCTTCGAGTGACGTGACTCTTAGTGAGTTCCTCCTCGCAAGAACACTTTGTACTTGAGTCTTGCCAAACGATATGTCTGCTCGGCTCATCTTTAGTCTTCACCTTTGCATCCAAGTCTACATCTGATCCTATCCGGACCAGCTGTAACAGCAGTTGCAGAAAGAGCTAATTAGGTACAGGAATGGTAGAAAATGGTATGTGATGATGGTAGTAGGAGTTTGATGATGAAAGGAGAGCCTGAGGGCGAGAAAATTTGTCACATGTCATATTGTGACATGACTAACAAGTGACGCCGGCTCAACTCAATAACAACTCAACATTGACACAAAGCCATAAGAGGACGTTCTCTATGTACTACATATACTAGTGCAGTGAGGTTACAAAGAGGAATAATGGCATAAGTAATGTAAAACAAGCTGGTATCTTGACCCGGACAGGTCACAACTGATGGCAACTGGGTATGCAACCGATGGCAGTTGGTTGCATGCGGTTTTAGTCCAGTCCATTGTGAATGTATTAAGTTAGACAACTGGTTGCAGTCTAGTTGTTACTGCTACCATTGATCCTGATGCACTTATGTTGGATTTTACCACTATCCAAAAGCAGCCACACCCCTAGCACCACCCAAATCGAGGTGGCAGTGACACGGTACACCTGTTTTCACTGCCAGCTGTCTGACTTTGAAGAGATAGGAGCACTTTGGCCCCTTTTGGATTACATAAGTGAACAGGGGCATTCCTGGCTGTGTTTATATGTCAGCAAATGTTAGCAATTGCCATTGGGCAATATTGACCAATCAGAAGCCTCATATCGCTGGCTTTCCATGACCATTTTGATTATATCTAATCCAGATTACATGATACTGATTAGATTGTCGCACCATTGGAATCAGAAAAACAGGGGCTATGATTTTTCTGGTGACACCAAATAGGAACAATGAGTTTCCTTTTTGGGAATATTTTTTCACAACTTTGGAGATAGCCCCTTTCTTGATAGGAGCATTTCTAATATGCAAATAATGATTACATAAGCGGACAGAAGTGCTAGGCACCAGCAAATGTCAGCAATTGCCATTGGCCAATATCAACCAATCACAAGCCTCATATCGCCGGCTCTTCAGAACCATTTTGATCATATCTCATGCAGATTAAATCTGATTGATTGGATTGTCACACCATTGGAATCAGAAAAACAGGGGCTACGACTTTCCTGGTGACACCGAAAAGGAATAATGAGTTTCCTTTTTGGGAATATTTTTTCGCAGCCTTGGAGATAGCCCCTTTCTTGACAGGAGCATGTTCCTGTTTGTTCTGATAAATTACATAAGCAAGAAGTGAACCAAATGCAGCCACTACTCCTACTACATTGCCATTTTGGGATTCAGGAATCTCCCTCATGAAATGTTTTTGCCCTCATTCCCCTGCTTTCCCTTGGCCTTATACATTGTTGGAGTATATATACATAGTATATATGTCATAATAAACCATTCCCAATGCTTGAATGAGGTTTTACATGCATGTAAGAGATGAACGAAAAGATAGGGGGAAAAACAGAAAACAGGTCCACATTTTTGACAATTTGAACCTAGGGGCTTCAAAAGTGCATCCCCACATTCCCTTAACATGTATCTACAACATGTCAGAAGGACTTGGGACTGGGATAAAAGCCTGTAATGTTATGAGATGTTCTCCTCCTGGCCTTTTGTGTTCAATGCAGTCATACAGGGGATGCTGATGGCTCTACAATATGGGTCACATCTTTCTACATTTATTACCCTGACTCAGATCACTGTATTCCATCTACTAGGCTCTCTGATGGGTCCCAAACAACATTTTTGAGATTTTCAGCTTTTGGTAAATAGAAAATAATATATTTCATATGTTGTCAGGGCAAATTGATGGCACTGTGGGAAACATGGAAATACAGTCCTCCTATCAATTTCCAGACATTCCACTAAGAATTAAAGGCAGGAGGAGTAAAAGAAGCCTCCTAGAAGCGTGGAAAATCCATCAAAAACATCGAAACATTGAAATAGCTCATTGAGTGACACTGATGGCTTGCAAAATCATGGAACATCATCTGACATGCATTATTCCGAGTTATATCACCTCACATAATTGACTTGGCTCTCATCAGGGTCTCAATTCATCATTTTCGAGATTTTCTGTATTTGGGAGATAGAAAATAGAATGTTGCACATATTGCCAGGGCAACTGTTACAGCTGGCCCAGATAGGGTCGGATGTAGACTTGGATGCAAAGGCGAAGACTAGAGATGAGCCGAGCAGACGTATCCTTTGGTGAGACTCAGGCACGAAGTGTTCTTGCGAGGAGGAACTCACTAAGAGTCACGTCACTCGAAGACTAAGATCTAAGGGACACACCCGAGAGGGCAGGAGTTTCAAAAGGACTAAGGGATGAAAGACTCGAGGAGAGACTGAGAACTGCATGGTATTTCCAAGTAGCTCTAGCTTAGGTTTTACAAGTGTAAGAGGGAGTCTTTAAATACCACGAGATGGAAGGCGATGGAATCACATGGAAGGTGCATGTGTCATCCACAGTATGGATGAGTAAGAAGCTGCGGATGGCTGTGAATACAGTAAGCAAGGAGGAGATAAGAGATAAGCGATGGTAAGCGAGTATGAGTAATACACAGTGAGAGAGGTATCAGAGAAGCTGCGTATGACTAAAGTACATATAATAGATCACATAGAGATGGAAAGCGAAGGAAAAAGAGAGAGAGCATAGACAGAAGAGAAAGAGAGGGGTCGATCGTAACATTACCCCCTTTGTAGATTCGAAATCACCGATTCGAATGTCAATAGTCAACAATGAATTCTCGATCCCCACTAACATTATTGTAGGCTTCATCAGGCCAGGTGGGTTCCTCATCGTTGTATTCGGTAGGGTCTGGGTAAGAGGGGGAGTGAGGGATGTGTTGACGACGAGGAACGATTGCACCTCGAGGGCTAAAGGGCCTAGTAGGTCCTCGAGAGGATTGAGACGACCTAGAAGATCTCCTAGAAGAGGAAGAGGTGGTGGAAGGAGACGGAATGGGGTTACAACGTCGAAGTGGGCATCTATCGACGAGATGGCCAGGAGCCCATTGGATGCAGATCATACAACAATGTCTAGGACAATTGATCCTCTTGTGACCGAGTCGGTGGCAGACGAAGCAAGTCCTCCGGAATAACCTGTGATTATGTCCCAAAGGGAGTCCTTGGTTTTGGATATCAGCGATGTCTAGGGCCAAGATTTCTTCATCGTTCAGAGGGGAGGCGGAGGCGGAGGGGGAGAAGGAGGAGGAGTATGGTACATGGGGTTGATTCTTTGAGGTGTTCTTCTTCGTCGCTATGGATAGAGACGGAATTGAATTGAACATTGCTTTGGCTTTATCTAAGGCATCTATCTCTGCGGTCCCTAGGGGGGAAGGGGATGTAGAGGAGGTCCATAAGAGGGGAAGAGTCCCTCTAGGAGAGACAGCTTCAACTTCAGCAATGTGGAGATGGAGGGGGGGACGAGGGAGGCCTGGGGGAGAGGAAGGGATAGTGAGGGGAGCGGAGTAAATGGTCGACTCAGCCAGAAATATATCTAGGTCTAAGACAAAGTCCAACATTCCGAGCTGGAAGAGAACAGTAAGAAGGTGTTTTTCGACGGCGATTCTGGTGGCGGAGATTTGGGAGATGAGGAAGGCAGTATCTGCATCAGCAGAAGGGAGTAGTCCCGAAGCGATGGGACCGAGGCGAGAGACATGGATGAAGGCAAGATAAGTGGAGTAGAGAGGGGAGTCGACGTCGGTATGGTCAAAGACCGGACTATAGAAACGGGCATCCTGTAGGTACATCCTAAGCTTCAGGAGGTCCTCGGTAGTGGGGTCATCGGTCCTGGTTTTAAAAGCGGAGTGGGGAACATCTACTGTGGCGATTTCATGGGTTTGGGAGGGGGAGGGAAGACGAGGGGAGTTGGGGCGCCAGAAGATAGTTGGTTCATTTGTGAGGGTTAGACCCTCGGCGAGGGAGGGGGAAGTAGGGGGTTCAAGATCGTCAGGGCCCAGAGGAGTTCCACTAAGAGGGCTAGGGAGACAACTTCGAGCCATAGTATTGGTAGAAGAAGGAGAATGAGTTGATGAAGGTGGGGGTGAAAGAGAAAGGGTAGATACGGTAGAAAGTGTTTCTGAAGGGACATAGGAAGACATAGAGACGTTTGTGAGAGGAGATGGGAGTTAAGATGAAGAGTTTTGGAGGGGAAAGACAGTGGGGTGAAGCTTTTTATAAGCGAGGAGAGCGGACTTGGCATGTTTCAATTCCCGCTCAGGGATCCAGGTGTCTTCTTCGGCTGTGTACCCTTTCTATCGGATCAGGTACATGCGGTTG
>JBBPPQ010000377.1:0-16354 GCA_038092035.1 Leccinum disarticulatum
GCTCGGCGCTCCACCGTTCTCCCCGCGAACACGGAATGTTATTGCCGGAGTGGTAGCGCTGCCTGTGATGCTAGGACTCTGGACTCTGTCGACGGAGCCTCTGTCGGCATTTTCGTCTACGATCGAGCGCTACAGCGCATGCTTCTCGTCCTTATGGGTATATCGAAAATGATCAAAGTGTCCAATCAAGTATGTACTCCGTGTCGCTTTGAATTTCCCCGTCTCATTGATATATGTACCTAAGCAAATGCCGTCATCCTTGTACCCAATAGCCCGCACGAAACTAATAATTATGTCCGTTGTGTATGTATCAAGTGTCCAAATTGTTTATGCAAGCAAAGAAAATCAAAATCCTCAGGCTGTATCATCAGTGAGCATCTCCCCATGCGCAGAACGAATCATTGTGCTCGAACCTAATGGCCTCCAGTCCGATCTACTATCATAACCCGCAGAGGGACGCATCGACTTCGACTGATGTGACATCGACTCTGCCAAGTTCGACCGCCAACCCGCCCGTCAATGTGTTCATCGCCTCCTCGGACAGATTGAATCCTTCGAGCGCGACGTCAACCGCCAAGACGGAGATCGTCGTGTCACCGTACGTGAGGTTGTAACACGTGCCGCACGCGGCTGAGTTCCAGCCCGTCACGGTGTATGCCCCGCCGAGGTTGGGGAATCGGGGGAGTGAGCCGAGCGTGGTGTAGCCCTTGGTCATGAGACCGTTGACGCCGTCGGAACATGCGACGGACGTCAACGAGAGGGACGCATCGTCGTACGTTGTGTCGTACGAAAGGCTCTCTGTCTGTGCGAACGCTGAGAGAGCGAACGCGAGGAGGGAGGCAGAGAGCAATACGAAGTTCATGGTTATAGTGATCGGAAGTGGGCGGGCGGGAAAATGACTTGTGTGTTGGTTGGGGAAACACTCTCGTTGTACGTCTTACATTTATATGTTGTATGCTAAGCGTGATCCCACAGCCGCATTTACAGAGTTAGACTATGTGGCAGAAATGTCAGCTGATGGTGTAGGGCGGTGAAGCAAAACCGCTGTCGGGCGGGCGGGCTGGCGTAGCCGTGGAGTCTTGCATGTCCACCCGAGCACAGGAACTGAGGTATCCAAAATAATGCCGACCCCAGCTCGAGGTTAGTCACGAGCGTGCATGGGCTAGGTGCATCGCCCCGCTAGCAGCTGGCGATATTCCCATGACAGTGAAATTTCTCCGATGATGCTACACATGCACTTTCGTCCCTGCGATAGCCGAGATTGACCAGGATGATCGTGGCTGAGTGAATGGGCATGTGCTGAAGAACTGCGGGGATCGATTGATCAGGGAACATGGCGACCTATTGTAGGTCCCTGATGGTCATGCTGTCTACAAGTACAGAGAGCTAAACTATGTATGTATAGTGCAGGCAGTGTTGTGGCTGGAAAATCCAACGTTGTATAGACTTTGATCATGTCGATGCATGTCAATGTGATGCATATGACGTCTTTCATTTGGCATTCTGTGACTTACAAATATGTACGGACAGAACAACAATGCTCGTCAATTGCAACTTCAAACGATTTTTCCCTGATAGACTTGAAGTGCTACTCCACTCCTCGATCTTTGGTGATAGGTTTAAAAGAGCCGTCCGGTGACAGATTTTGATGATCAGCAACCTCTGGTGGGCGAAAAGCTCCTGAAACGGTCTGACCGCCCGTCCTGCTAATTATAACTTGGGTAGGGAAGATCTCGCACGTCAAGGTTTCTCTGCGCGTGCTAGCATAACAAGCTTCCTCATTTCCAAGTACCTTCCGTTCCCACTCCTATGTAAGTCTGATCAATGATATCAGCTTCCACACTTGGTCTAGCATCACCCGAAGCATGGTAATCGCCGACGTTTCACTACACATCGACCATCAGAATCGCTTGTACGCTTGTAAAGGTGTATCATTGCCCCGTTTCATGTATTTACAGAATCCATAGATGTTCCGGTTACAGGCATCAGAATTTCTGTAACTGAAGAGTGATGCATTGATGGTTCGATGAAAACCGTTATAAGCCCGTTTCAGCAAAATTTCTTACCTCCCCCTCAGATTTTCGACTCTCCAGCCATCTCCTGCTCCATGAAAGTGCTGCTCGTCGTCTTTGTCGTCGCCGTACTCGGCCTTGTGAGTCCCGTGCTTCCATACACGACAGAATACACGGTGTCGTACAACACCGTTTACGACCACGGACAAAACTCTCTCAACGAGGTCGCCTGCTCGAACGGCGAATACGGTCTCATCACTTCCGGGTACACCACCTTTAATTCCCTTCCGACCTTCCCTTATATCGGAGGAGCGCCTCAGATAGCTTCGTGGAACTCGCGCTACTGCGGCACGTGTTGGGAGCTCACGTACACCGATGCACAAGGCCATTCGCAGTCCCTTAATGTTACGGCTGTGGATACGGGTGATGGTTCTTTGGAGGGCTTCAATCTCTCGCAGGAGGGTATGGACTACCTCACGGGTGGTCAGGCCGTGAGTCTCGGCAGGGCACCCATTACTGCGGTCAGGATCCCGCAAAGCGCGTGCGGCCTACAGAAGAATTAGAAAGTCAAGTGAGGATATTCATCTAATTATTTGCTCGTACTCATATGAAAACTGGGCAGATCTTCAAGTTTCATGTCGATAATAATAGTTGGACCTTAATTTATCTTGTCGTTTTGGATGCATGAAAAGTTGGCTTGCAGAGTATCACGTACGAGCATGTAATTCACGTTGTTCTTGGCGTTGCTGTGCGCTGAGTGGAAGCTGGCAAGAGTCGTGCCAATTTTGGAGACGAATCAGAACACAAGTGAAGTGTCCATCAGGTTAAAGCAGCTTCTGTTCAACAACGTACACGATGACGACTAGGGAGGTCTTTGGAATTTGATCCTGAATTGCCCAATGCTTACAACAAAGGCAAGGCCCATCAATATCACTACCCGATGTTCCATAGGAAAGCGCAGTAGTTTCCAATATTGTTTGAGATCATGAGAATCGGATGGAAGCGAATAAAAATACAACCCAGTACTTGTGCAACACTCCACCCTCTGATCAAAACGATCAGATTTTGAGAACCACTCGCCCCGCAATTTCACCCTTTCTCATCTCTTCGAATATGCTGGAAACGATGTGATTCAACATTCAGAGAGAGAAAGGATCCATACGTACGTCTCGATCTCCTCAAGGCCCCTGACAGTGTAGTGGCAAACCACCTTTCCCGTCGCGGCAAGATCCAACGCCTCGATGACATCTTGACGCGACCTGTAATGTAAAAGAAAAAGAGCAAAATGAACAGGTGTCTCCATCAGTGGTCGCAATTCATCCACGAGAGGGAGAAGACGAGTAACTTGCCCGACTAGAGTTCCCAACAAGCCAAGTTCCTGGTGCCGAAAAGAGTCAGCTTTGGTTCCGGAACATGCGACGGAGGAGATCATGATACATGCCTTGCTGATAAATACTCCGAAAGGGACTTGCAGTGGCCCTGAAGGTACCCCTACAGCAACAATCGTACCAGTCTGGCGGACGTAGAAACACGCCTGAGTATACAGCGCAGCCTAGGGGGAGGACAACAGCCAACGTGCGATAGGGGTCCAAATAGGCTCAGTCAATGCAAGCCACCACATGAAAATTGAATGCTAGAAAACTTAACTGACCACTCCTGCCGTGACGAGAGCCGAGTAGGGCCCTCGCCCGTCCGCTGCCTTGACAACGTCCTGCACGATCGCGTCCCCACTCTCCTTGAAGTCGATCCACTTTTCGGCGCCGAGCGCGAGACAAAGCTTGCGCTTTTCCTCCCCGCTGTCTATGGACGGACGCAAGTATGTATGATCATAATCAGATGGATATCTATGAAGCGCCAAAGGAAGACGTGCCGATTGCGATGACGCGGAGACCCATCAAAACTGCATACTGTATCGCTGAAAGGATGGAGATCGCGACGTGAGTAAATAGAGTCGAAAAAAGGGAGGGAACGACGCATTATTCACCGAAATGACCAAGACCACCGCCAGCGCCGGGAATCGCGATCCAACTTCCGATAGGCACCCTGTCCTTGATGCGTTTGAGAGCCTTGTAGACCGTCACGCCCTAGGAAAAGTACCGCCTGCTCGTCACGCGCTCGGAGCACAGCAAGATGGAAGTGAATGCTCACTGCGCAGAGAATGGGGGTCGCGGTCGCACTATCCAGCGTCTTGGGGATCGGAGTGACATAGTGGGTCCATCCGATCTTGGTACCGATAACGGTCACTTGGAGGGTTTCATATATGTTAATGATAGACCCACCGCATACTCAGCGAAAGTGCCATCCGTAGAGAAGCCGTGGTAAACCCTGGTGGGGCAACCTGGGGACAGAATAACCAACAGCACATAGCATCGTCAGCAACCATCAAAGTTACGAAGCATGACGTGCCTGGCAATGACACTGTTCCTGATACTCACTCGTTTCGTTCCCTGCAAGACAATCCTTGCAATGCAAACATGCCCGCGCGTTAAACTTGAGCCCGACCCTATCTCCTACGCTGACCAGGCTCTCCACCGTTCCAGCGCCAATGGCGACGATGGTGCCCACCCCTTCGTGTCCCCCGATGCGGGGAAGCGTGGGTTTCAAGCCCCAGTCACCATCGCGACCATGCAGATCGGTTTGGCAAACGCCGGCATACTCGATCTTGACAATACATTCGTTTGGGCGGAGCTGGGCACGATCCGGAACGGGATATGACGAGAGTAGGGCGATGGGCTCGCCGAAGGCCTGGATCTGGGCTGCGCGTTGGATGGCGGGAAGTGGATGCGGTTGTGCTGGCGTTTCTTGGAGCGTCATGGTGCGAAGGAGGCGAGTTGAAGTAGATAAGAAGAAGCTACAAAGTGTGCGGTAGTAGTAAGTCCCCTGGCCAGACTCTCAGTGATCTTCTACGGAAGAGAGAACAAGGGAGATACCAGTGACGAGAGACAGCGATAGGGCGATAAGTGGGTTTTATATATGTATATGACGTTTCATTGAAGGTTGTGTCAAAGTCAGTGATTCAGCGTATCGATCACGCTTACAATTGCAATCCGCCACATCACTGCATATTACAGTCAAACCCCTCATAACCCATACCCATTCCGGAGCCTCTAGAGGCTGTACATCAATACAACTGGGTATACTGTATAGGGAAAAAATGTAGCTAAGATGTCATGCTACGATTTGTCTACCAAGTGTTTGAGATATAATTTTAGTAGTTCAGGTGACAGGTGGCTCCGAAGGGGTATGGGTTATGAGGGGTTTGACTGTATTGATATTCCGAAGCCGCTTATGATATATCATCCTCCGAGGCCGATAGTACTAGTAGACGAACGTATCTTCTGTGTCCATAGTGATCGGACGCTGGGGAGTTGCAGTGAAGCATGTTTGACATCCTGGAGGAGGCGGAGCTGCAATTGCCACTGCTGCCGAGTTATGCAGGACCCTATGATTTCAGGCGAGGAAAGGGAACTTGAGCTGTCCAATGCATTCGATCTAATAATCATCGTGTAAGAATTGTACCAACAATTTTTGCGAAAAAAATGTAAGGACGAGTGTAACTGTGTAAGTAGTTATCGAGGCACATGAAGCTTGTCCTTGTTTGGTCTAATGTACTCAAAAAACGACAACTCCGAGCAAACTCCGAGCTATGCATCCCGGGCCGATGTAGTGGCGGGGCCCTCAGTGATGGGACATCGAACCCCGGGGTTAACTTAGTAGCTCCTGCACGAACACATGGACCGGTGCCCCCTGATCATCGGCCGCATCCGGGATGCGACCTACTTCACTCGAGCATTTCAAGTTGGTAGTTGTTCATACAATACTAGAAGGCAATAAGAGTTTCAAGTCGAGACGGGAAGTACAAAACGAAGCCAGCAATGGAAATGGGTATCTAACCTTTCACAAATCGAAAAAGGCGACATCGATGATGGATTACCACACGGTTTTCCTCGGTTCAAGACCGATCTCCTTGCCCGTGTTGTCCTTCATGGCCCTTACTCCCCAGAAGGCGAACTTGTACTTGGCTCCGTTGCCGTGGTCCGTCTTTCGGCTCACGCTGTCGTAGCATACGCTGAAAGAAAAGAAACCTTCGAAAAGCTCCTTGACCGAACCGTCCTGCTCCGTCGCCCAGACGCGCTTGATTTTGAAAAAGCCTCTAGCATTCTTGATACCACATGCTTGGGAGAGTCTGGTATGTCCAACGAGTCCTGGTACTGGGACGTCATGTTCAGGAGCATGGAAAGATGTGCGCTCAGTAGGGGTAAAAGTGAGGAATTTCTTGTATGTGAAAGAATCGAGGGTGATGTCAAAGGGGAGACCGGCCATAGGGTTCAGCACGGACGAGCTCTCGAATCGACCATGAAGTGGGGGAGAAACGGCCGTTTCCTGAGACGCAAGGAAACAGCGTGCGGTGTAATCGTGTCTGGCCTGGTAAGTGAGAATCTTGTTGTATACAGTGGAGTAATCGGGCGTCGTTGCTCCTGGGGGCAAAAAGACTTTGGCGAGGGACGGCAAATACATTCCATACAAATCAAAGTTTCCAGAGAAGATCGGTGCATGTGGTGCCGCGCTTTGTTGGGCGATGATCAAGGGCTGGTACATCCCTGGTTGACTGGGCCTGCCTGTTTCACTTATCGCGCGACCCTTGGACAGTTTGTCTGGCGAGTTTGGTATGGGGCGTGCCGGGCTTTGCGTTGTGCGAGTGGGCTGCTGTGATTCTGGGGTTGATCTGTTCCGTTTGGCAGTGCGGCGCAGTGCGGGCTTGGCGGGAACAGTATTTCGGTGTTCAGCGGCGGACATGTCTTTCAAGCTTCCTGCAGAGGTGGATGTAGATGGACCTGGCTAAGAAGACGAAATGGTGGTATTATTTCACGAACACCATTTTAAACTGAATGTGTCGTGCTTGCCTGTGAGCGGGGCATCCTCGTGCGCAGTGCGGGATCAACGCGGTTCAGGAGAAAGGTGCGCGTCGACGATCGGTCACGTGAAGCAAAAATCAACTAGTAATACTCCATTTGGCCGCCAAACTACGTTCCTCGACTTCAACACTTCGACCCAAGGCTGGTGTCACCACAGACATGATGGGAGAGTGAGTTTTCTGGTGCGAACCGCCGCGCGCGCGCCGCCGCCGGGCCCCGTACCGTAGTAGAGAGTTCTAACAACGTCCGTTGGAGTTCCCCATCATGTGCGCCAACTCGGAGAAATCTCGGTCATCGCTGTCATCACGTGGCCTCATATCTGTCGCATATATGGAGGGGAACCCTGTGGGGAGGATAACAATATTCTCTTTACCCCCTTCTTTACCCCACTCATGGCCCCATCGGATTTCGCCAATGCCAACGTCGACGAGGTCGTCGCACAGCTTACTACGGATGAGGCGATCTTGCTGACAGCCGGTGTGGGCTTTTGGCACACTCACGAGGTTCCTCGCCTCGGGATACCAGCTGTCAAGGTCAGTACAGACGGTTTCCTTCATCGACGTTCTCACATTCGGTTCACATCCAGGTCAGCGACGGTCCAAATGGCAAGCCCGTCACTTCTTCCGATCTCGCTTTGTGCTGAGCTCGTATATGCAGGTATCAGAGGAAACCATTTCTTCATGAGCACACCTGCCAAGTGTCTCCCCTCGGCGACTGCACTTGGCGCAACCTGGGACCCCGAGCTCATTGAGCAAGCCGGATTCAAGCTTCTGGCAGGTGAAGCCAAACTCAGAGCTGCTCCTGTGATCCTTGCCCCAACCTGCAATATACAAAGGGTATGCATATCTGAATTCGTTCCATCGTTCGTCATCTCATGCGATTTTAAAATAGAATCCTCTTGGGGGACGGGTGAGCTTGCCAGTGAGATAATTGTTCGATACAGGCTGACGTGCCACAGGCTTTCGAAAGTTTCTCGGAAGATCCCATACTTTCTGGACTTACCGCTGCTGCCTATGTGAAAGGTGTTCAGAAAAATGGTATTGGAACCACCATCAAGCATTATACGTATGTCCTGCCGTGTTCATGCCTTTCATCAACTGACACCGCGTCCTCAGCTGCAATGACAAGGAGAACGATCGAATGGCCTGCGACAGTGTACTCAGCGAACGTGCTCTTCGTGAAATCTACCTTATGCCATTCATGCTTGCGCAAAAACATGCTAAACCTTGGTGTTTCATGACCGCGTGAGTGTCCATTTCAGAAGACAGCATTGATCTATCCACCAATAATTATTCATTAGCTATAATCGTATCAATGGCACCCACGTGTCTGAGAACCCTTACTTACTTCAAGACATCCTCCGGAACGAATGGAAGTTTAATGGATTGATCATGAGCGACTGGTATGACTACGCCGATATTCCAAAGATGATAGTTGTTGAACAAAACATATCCTCCAGGTTTGGGGTTTACAGCATTGACCACAGCATAAATGCTGGATTGGACCTCGAGATGCCGGGGACAAACAAATGGCGCACTCTTGATCTTATGAACCGATCGATTGTATCCCGTAAAATCACTGTTCGGACCATTAAAGAGCGCGCGAAGAAGGTGGTCGAACTGGCTAAACGAGTTGCCCAAGAGTCGCCAGAAGTAGGTCATCCCGCCTTGTAGTTTTTAGCGTTCGTTGATGTCTCCTCCAGATCTTGGACGGAGATGGCATTGAACGAACGGTGGAGAGTGACGAAGACAAAGCCCTTATGCGAAAGCTCGCCGCGGAATCTATTGTACTCTTGAAGAACGATAACAATATCCTACCTCTTCAACCTCAAGAGCTGAAAAAGATCGCGATCGTTGGCGGCAACGCACAAGCTGTCATCTTGTCTGGTGGCGGCTCTGCCTCCTTGAAGCCTTCGTACTTTGTCTCACCATATCAGGGTATTGTCGGTGCTCTTCCCTCGAACGTCGAGGTTACCTACAGCGAAGGCGCTAGCAGTATGTTATTTGTTATTCCCTCCTCATAAGTTGCTGACAATTGGTTAGCATACATGGAGATGCCTACTCTTGACTTTGAACTTACCACGCCATCGGGAGAGCGCGGATGGAGCTGTACGTGGCATGCACACGAAAACGACGAGAGCATGATTCCATTGAACACGCCCCACTCAACACGGCTTGTGGACGAGACTCGCATTTTCATCAGCACTTCCGCACCCAAGGGTATCACCCGCAGGTGGACCATGAAACTTGAAGGCCAGCTAAAGCCCAGAACCCACGATTGCACGTTTGAATTTGGCCTCACTGTATCCGGAAGGGCCAAGGTTGGCACGCCATTTCCCCTTTACGATTTAGACCTTTCTGATCCGTCTTCGTTCCAGCTCTTCGTTGACGGTCAGCTGGTCATTGACAATTGGACTCGTCAACGTCGCGGGGAATCGTTCTTTAACAGTGGTTCGCAAGAGGAAAAGGGCAGGGTCGACCTCAAGGCGGGCGTCAAGTACAACATCCTCGTCGAGTTTTGCAACGTCAAAGGCCCTGCAGATGGCGACGAGGATGAAGCAGTCCAAGATAGCAACCCTGGTGTCCGTCTTGGCGGTGCGGAAGTGAAAGATCCTGACGTGAAGATGGCTGAAGCCGTCAAGCTGGCATCTGAGGCGGATGTTGTCATCGCCGTCGTCGGCCTGAACGCCGATTGGGAGACGGAAGGATACGATAGAAAAACCTTGGCCCTTCCTGGACGGACTGACGAATTGATCACCAAGGTGTTGGCTGCCAACCCGAAGACGGTCGTGGTGACCCAGTCTGTAAGACCGATTTCCTAGTCTCTCTTAGCATTGACTCTGAGGTGTTCCGAAAATGGACAGGGTTCCTCGATAACAATGCCTTGGGCGGATTCTGTACCTGCCATCGTCCACTCTTGGTACCTCGGTAACGCGACTGGTGATGCCATCGCAGACGTTCTCTTCGGGAAGAAGAACCCGTCAGGAAAGCTTTCGTTGACGTTCCCCAAGCGACTCGAGGACATTTCTGCCCACGGTCACTTCCACTCGGAGAACGGCGTGGTTCGATATGGAGAAGACCTCTTTGTCGTACGTGTCCTCTTTCCACGTGCATGCGGGACGCAACTCATTTTCCTTTTTTTACTCCTCGTAGGGTTACAAGCACTTCCAACACCGCGGCATCGCACCTCAATTTGCGTTCGGGTAAGTCGTTTGCTAAGCCAAAGCTCCCACTGTGCCACGACTGACGGGTCCGCTCTCCGTACTCACACACTCACACACGCATGCAGCCACGGTCTTTCGTATACCACGTTCGCCTATTCCAACCTCGGGCTAACCACGCCCGTCGTCGCCGACGGAGACTTCCACCTGACTGCCACCGTCACGGTGACAAACACAGGCACGCTCGCCGGGTCCGAGGTCGTCCAGCTGTACGTGTCGATGCCCAAGACATCCTACGTGACCCACCCGCCGCGCTTGCTCCGCGCGTTCGGAAAAGTCAAGGACCTCGCTCCGGGCCAGAGTACTCGCGTCGTTTTGACGCTCGACAAGATCGCGGTGTCGTACTGGGATGACCTGATCTCGCGATGGGTGATCGAGCGGGGTGAGTATGGAATAAGCGTTGGACCGAGCAGCGAGGTGTTGTCGTTGAAAGAGACCTTTGTGGTGACAAAGGGCCTGGAGTGGACCGGGTTGTGAAAGGCAAAGCGAGTCTCTAGTTTTTTTTGCAGAATCGATGCATGGTTTGTTGGTTGTGTCTGTATTTGTATGGTGTACATGGTATGAACGGAACGTGGAGCCAAGAGATCATAGTGATGTGACATGATCATGGAATGGTTTGTGTCTAGGTGAAAACGAATATAGTACATACTGTGTGAGCTTGAAAAAATGTCCTTGGAAGCAAAGATTCTAGGAAAAAAAAAGACTGGAGTACATACACATGAAAGCAGGGAAAAAAAGGAAAACCAAGCTGGAAATATACTTACACACCCTTCGTGGACCAGGAACCCAGTCTTGACCATCATAAAAATACATCCCATATCGAATTCGAATAAGTATCAGGAAATAAAGAAAAACGTGATGGTCGTCTGAGAGGGCGGAGGCGGCGTCAGATCCACACCTCAATCCCTCCGAGTCATCGTCATCGCGTTACTGAACCTTCACGCCTCGTCCGAATCGAAAAGGGAGATCGGTCGCTGCAGCGGCGCCGGGGATCGTGTCAGTTCCTCGTCGAGCCCTGTGTCCTCACCGTCTTGTGCCCTCCTCTCCTGCTCCCGTTCTCGGTCCTGTTCTCGGTCTCGATCGCGATCCCTATCCCTGTCCCGCTCGCGTTCCGGTTCATGATCTCTCCCCGAGTCTTGCCTTCTATCTCTCTCCCTATCTCGCTCCCGCTCCCAATCCCACGCACGACCCACATCTCGCACCCTCTCCCGATCACCCTCCCTATACCGCCGATGGGACGTATGCGGTCGAACAGGCGGCGCAGGGTACGTCACCCCAGGCGGTAGCGGCGCCGTCTCGTACGCCCCGCCTGCACCCGCCGTACGTCCCATCCCCATCGACGTCGGCACCGTCAGGGAGGAAGCCGATGCGCTTTGTGTTCGCGCGCGGGTGTACCCCTCGGGAGGACGTGTATATGCAGATTCGGTGTATGCGCGACGGCGTTCGCGATCTTTTTTATCTCCGTCTCTGTCCCTGTCCCTGTCCCTGTCGCGGTCTCTGTCTCTGTCTCTATCTGGTTTGGACCTGGCGCTGGACGGCTCTTCGCCCGATCCTCGAGGGTATGGGACGAACCCCGCGGGCCAGGGTGTCGAGCCAGATGCGGAAGTGGAGGAGGAAGGGGCAGCTGCATAAGGCGTCCCTGAACGCTGCGGGGCATCATACATAGACGACGGCGTACGTCGGTGTTGCGGTGGTGGTGGCTGTGGTGGTGGTTGGGAATAAGAATGGGATGAGCGATTGTGGTGGTGATGCTGATGATGAGGTTGGTGAGTCGAATCATCCTGGGGCAATGGTCGGTTGGCGGCTTCGGGACTCAGAAGATCTGGATGCGCCATGATCGTTGCAGACGGCGACATCGTTGTCTCAGGTTCGGACTGTATGCAACGAAAACGAGCAGCGTGAGTTAGTGCACAAGCCCATGTATGATCAGAAGACGCTTACCGGCGACTCGACGATGATGTTAGGAATACTCGAGTTCGAAAGAGGCCGTTGGCGGAACCGCTTGCGGAGATGGTCGAGCGGGGTCCTACTGCGCACGGTAGGAGTCGCATCGTCTTCAGGGATAGGCGGTGGTCGTCGGGTCGCGGTGGATTCGGTCGGAACGGGCGTATGAGACCGTGGTAATGCTGGTGCGTCGGCATCTTGGTGGGGACCAGGCGTTGCAGTCTCTCCCGACCGGTAGTAAAACTGCACAGGTCGATGCGAACGGGGAGGTGCGGACGGTGTCTTGTAGTACAACTGAGCGTCAGCATAAGAGCGCAAATGTTACGGGGAGAATGGGAAAAGGTGCACTCACAAACGAACGCGGTGGATTGCTCAGTGGCGGGCTCTCGGAATCAGAGTCTGCGCGCCACTTGTCGGCGATGTTTTCTGCTTCTGTCCTGCCGGAAAGACGCCAATCTGGATCTCGATACTCGTTTCGAGACGTACTCTCTCTCGAGGGCTGACTCCCGCTCCTTGCTCTTCCAAAGTGTACCTCATTCCGTAGCGAGCTTCCGGGGCGTTTGTTCACTAGGTCATACTGCGATATGTGGGTCGAGGTACGAGATGCGAGTGAGGGCGATTGGCCGCGCGGAACAGGTGGCGGTGGAACGGACGACTGATAAGCATAATCGCGCGACCGGATAGGTGGTGGAACTGGCGTCGGCTCTGATTCCTGTATAGGTTGACGATCCCTAAGTTCGTCCGCGACGGAACCAGGTGAGCTTGGAACACGTTGTTGCAGTTCGTAAGGAGGCGGCACAGTGATATAAGACGTGCGAGAATCAGCTCTAGGGATCCATCCGTCATGGTGAGCGTTGATAGACTGGGTAGGTATGATCGGGCTAGGGCGGATCGGTATCGGGTGAATGGTTTCTGGTTCATCGCGTGCACGTTGAAACGGAGAGGGAGTACGATGCCCTTGAGAGGGAGTGTTGATGCGGACGGGGAGTGGTGGCGCATGTACTGTTGTTTCGGGCATACGTACGTGAGGCACGGATTCGGGATGGGTCCTGCGGACGGCGTGGGTAACCAAGAATCCGCAATGCAATCATTGACGTACAATTGTTGCCGGCTCGATGCCCTCGAGCGCAGCTGTAGTCGGGCCCGCGGATCATCGCGTTCATCATCGGTGATGGCATCGGCATGTTCATGAGCACTTTCATCGCCATCATGGTATTCTAGTGAGAAAGGGTGATGAGGAAGTCGGTCCGATGGTCCCGCGAGCCGACGACCTCTACCTTCGTCATAGCCGATCCTGCGACCGATGGATAGTCCTTCCCTGTATCCCATTCTGTGGCCCTCCTCGCGTGCGAGCATCACTAGTTTCTCTTCTTGCAACTTGCGAGCCTTCGTTCTGGCTCTTGCAGCATCCGCCTCTGCTTCGTTGCGCTGGGAAGCCACCTGATCGATGATGTCTTGGGCTCGGAATATTTCCTTTTGGGCATTCTCGAGCTGCATCTTGTACAGCTTGAGTTCCTCTCGAAGTCTCGCCGAATCTTGTTCTGAGCGTTCACGATTGTCGTTCGCGATGCGCAGACGATGAAAGTAGTCGAGGGCACGACGTTCTGCGGCGTTTGCACGGGACGATTCTGCTTCGAGGCGTTCGTTGGTGACTGCGAGGGCTGCATTGACTTCACGGAGTTCTTCCTCTCGGGAGACGAGGCGTGCGAGGAGGTGACTGCTGTTCGACTCATCAGTAGTGGTGCGTGAGCGATGACGTGATGCCGATTTCGGACGACGTCGGGGGTCGAAGAACGAAGGTATGCCCGATGATGGTGAGGATGGGCTGGAGTCGACATCGGTGGGGTGCTCGTGGGCAAGATGAGCCCTTGATGTCAGGAGAAGGGTGGTCAGATATACATGAAGCGTACGATGGCATCCAGGGGTACAATACCTTTGTTCGTCGTCGAGATCAGAAGGAAGCATCGGACATCAGTAAAGGGGCAAGACCAGTATGGTCAATCGGTTTAGACCAGTCTTTGGAGCGATGGGGAGAGTGACAGGTGAGACACAAAGGAGGACTCGTCAAAAGGAGAGCCTCGTGTATTCCAGCAGCAAGAAGTCGTAATGGTATAATCGGTGGTGAGCGCTGGCAAAGGAAGTCTTCTGCGATTATGCGAAGTGAGGCCGTGTCACCGCGCTCCAAACACGTGGCCGATGCATGCCATCCTGCGCAAAACCTCTCCACATCCGAGTCGGTCCGTGCAAATGATGAAGGTCACAATAAGCGTTGGATGGGGTCGACGCTGCCGAGAATGGGTCATCAATCAGGATCAATATTGGGCTCATGGGACGCCCGGGAACCACGATATTGGCACGAGGCAGGCACGTGTTGGAGGCTCCACCGTGGGGCGCGTCGCTGAAACTCTTGCAATATTAGTGCATGTTGGTTGGTGATAAAAGTCTACCGGCGCAGTTCCACCACGACAACCACCGTTGCGACAATAAAATAACCTGAGAACACTGGCAGGTTGGTCGCGTGCAGACCACGCTTAGTCAGCGGGCCAATCATATGAAAAAATCAGAGTTTTCCCGATATGGACTAGCACTCGAGGTCGGTCGGGTGAAGAAGCCTTTTGCTGCGCAACCGCGGCGACGCTGGGGACAGACTCGGAAGGACGTGGAAGTCTATCGTCGCGTTCGACAGCGAGCGGCCTCTTTCTCGTATCTGCAAACCCTTAATCCACCGAATACCCGTTGGAACAAAGGCAAGCTTATCTATCAGAAATTTACCTCCTTATCGCGGCTGCCTCAAGACCTTATCGTCCCTTTCGTTTACAGCATACCCCCGAAAAAACAGTCATGTCTCACGGTTCATCTCAATCACAATCCATCATGACAGAGGAGGAAGAAGATTATGAAGACTACGTCAAAGGAGGTTACCATCCCGTCCACATCGGCGACGTCTTTTCAGACGGTAGGTATATCGTCGTTAGAAAGCTCGGCTGGGGCCACTTTTCTACCGTCTGGCTCGCCAAGGACACAAAGTGAGCACCGGTTTCATCTCATTTTATTTCATCTCATCTCTTTTCGCGCATCAGGTTGGGCCGCCATGTCGCTCTCAAGGTCGTCAAATCCGCTCCACGATACACCGAGACGGCTCTGGACGAAATCAAGCTATTACAACGTCTCATCACTTCCACAACTCACCCGGTTCAGCCCACTCCCGAGAATCCCGACCCACCACCTTCCCCATCACAGGCCCATCCTGGCCGATCTCACGTCATATCGTTCCTCGACCACTTCAAGCACAAGGGGCCCAACGGTACACACGTCTGCATGGTATTTGAAGTCCTCGGCGAAAACCTCCTCGGCCTCATCAAGCGCCATCAGAACAAGGGCGTCCCCATGCATCTGGTGAAGCAGATAGCCAAGCAGGTCTTATCCGGGTTAGATTATATGCATCGCTGCTGCGGTGTCATTCACACAGGTACGCCCTCTCTCTTCTTGTGGCTTCGTCTGCAGTATAACTTTCTGTACAGATTTGAAGCCGGAAAACGTCCTCATCTGCATCGAAGATGTCGAATCTATCATCGATGCTGAAATGGCCGCCACTGCCAACACCACCTCGCCTCCTTCACGATTGATCGGTGTCCCGCCCTCCAAGGGACGCGGAGGCAATCAGACGCCACGGTCCCAGTCGGTCTTCATTACCGGGTCGCAGCCACTCCCATCCCCCTCCTCCTCTTTCGGCAGCCCCATGCTCGACCCAAATGCGCTCCGCATGAGCAAGATAGGCGACGAAAACACATCCAAATCTGGCTCCTATGGCTCGCCTTCAGCCTCGAAAGAGAGCTCGGGATCCATCCCCGCCGCTAGCCTGAGCGGCCCAGAAGGAAGCTCGATTACTGGGAGAGACGACTCTACCGAGGTTACTGCAGCCCGGATCTCCACCGTTTCCCTGGACTCCGGGTTTGACAAGATGACAACGCCTCACCCCGCAAACCCGCCAGGACCATCGCTGCTCACCCAAATGGCGCCTAACCACCCCACCCCTGGTTCCCCGTCTTTGAACTCGGTCCCAGCCACCGCACGGCCAACTGGCTCAGACCCGAAGCTTTCTACATCCGTTATTCCAGGCGAATCACCTCAGCCAAGCTTTGCCGGTACCTCCACGAGCTCGAGCATACTCGAAGGCACGGAAAAGATCACCGTGAAGATTGCAGATCTAGGAAATGGTGGGCTGTCGTTCACTTGAATGTCTTGAGTTGACGAAGGCTCAT